>CM035443.1:34304090-34524090 GCA_020310875.1 Ceratopteris richardii | reverse complement strand
AAACCCCAAATTCACTGTCGAACAAAAGTGCAGCTTTAAGCTCATGGTAGTCAAACACAAGGCTAAATAGCAAGCAAGCTTGACTATGCATAGTATCAACTCAATAATACGACATCTCCATTAATATTATCAATGCCCAATAATATTATAGAACTAAGAATGAATGCACACTCACTAGCACCCACAACACATACAAATCATGACCATGAGTTGACAACAAGCTATGCAAATTAAGATTTTATTGCTTCCAAAATCGATTGTCTAACTTAGCCATAGTGAAGCCTAGCACAAAATGCAAACGAAAGATAGGAAGAATTACAAAAAGTGCATAGTTGATAAGGTATCCAGACCCATCAGCTGGTCGCACGAAGAATACACGAGCAAAAACTACATATTTGCTACTACAACAATCATATATACTACTATCTAAAGACTAGGACATGAGACATATGTATGTAATATTGCATGTAATAGCGTACTACATAAGAGGTGATTATGATTCAGATAGACATACAATTATAGTAGCACACTGGCACTAGGCAAAGCCTACATACATTGGACTATTGAGTATTTTTTGTATTGTCATGTCGCTATTGTATGATGTGTCCATATTCCATCATTTGGTTGACAGTTGGAAGGTGGCAAGGCCTTTGTCCATTTTGTTTTGCCACATTTTGTATGACATTATCATATATCAGTATATTTGATGTGTCGTGTGCATTATGCCTATGTCGAGACTCAAATTGTTATTCTTGAATCTTGTTTGGTCTTTTCATATGAATAGTGGTATGTTGAACTTAATTCTTGAAGTTTAAACTTTAGTCTTTCAAGAATCAATGATGAATCATGAACGTATATGTAACAAAAGGTGTGAACAGTGTGCACTCAACATTGTGCAATGTCACGTGTGTACATTGTACGAACACTGAATGATGATAGTATATACACAGTGCGCACGCAAACACACACACATATATATATATACACATATACTCACACACACATATATATACATATACATACATACATACATACTGAATGATGATAGTATATACACAATGCGCACGCAAACACACACACACATATATATATACACATATACGCACACACACACATATATATACATATACATACATAAATACATACATACATATATATAGAGAGAGAGAATGTAGAACACACCTTACCTCCTCGTATCATTCGGTTCACGCACCAAATTAAACGCAGCTAACACACCTGACCGCTATGAACATGCATATATGTATGTACATATGTATGTACTATATATGTAAGTATGTATGTAGTATGTGTTTGCAAGTAATACATCCATACATACATACATAGATAAATATTACATCCATACATACAAACATACATACATATATGCATATTTCATACATGTTATATACATATATTCATAGGTTATACATATTACATGCATACGTACTATGTATCTATGTGACATGTGTGGCATGCGCAAAAGTCGTCTATATTTTCTTTTTGCTTTTAAATTGATTCGTTTATTATACATAGGATAGAAGAAATAAAATAAATATGGAGGAAGAGATGAGATAGGCTCCATCACTCTATACATGGGATGGTCAATCTATTATATCTTTATGGTGATCTACAATACAATCATTAAATATGGAGCTATTAACTGCTTGGAATAACTAAGTAGATCAACTGTATGGAAGTTCTTATGCAGAGCTATGCAAAA
Organism: Ceratopteris richardii; assembly: GCA_020310875.1. Classification (NCBI taxonomy): domain Eukaryota; kingdom Viridiplantae; phylum Streptophyta; class Polypodiopsida; order Polypodiales; family Pteridaceae; genus Ceratopteris; species Ceratopteris richardii. Next base: position 34,522,370 of record CM035443.1, on the reverse strand, counting down.
AGCTAGATATTCAACTCACATAATTTCAAAATAGAGAAGCACTTTTGGTAAAGACACTAGATGCTTAAGAAGCATGCAATTGATGCATGCAACTTACTGGGAGAGATATTGTAATGGTACAATGAGATAGTGAGTCCTAATTCTTTATTTATTAATGAAAGTTGAACTCTTTAATCAATCCTTCACATGATAGTCCCAAGTGATTGATGATAAAGAGAGCCTTTCAAATAGTACTTCACTCAAATTGTGTGAATTTTGATGAAATTTGAAGACCAAATTCCAATTGTATGGACATCCAAACTTATATCACAAAAATTAGAAGGTTCAAAAAATCCAAAGTACTCATCCATCAAAAAGAGTCATGCACGTATACCTTGCCAAATATATAAACATTGAAAAATAATTGTTCTTTGGAAGACATTTTTTCTTATAGTCAGAACAAGCATATTGAAAGTAGATTAAAAGAATCAACATCAACATGTATTACTACTCAGTTCCCTACTAGAGATACATTTGTCATAACACATGGCCTAAAAAAAACGACATAAGTTTGAAGAGGAGCAAATCTTGAATTTATTTTGACTTTTGAATTGCTTTAATAAGAAGAGCATGCACAAAGTTTTTATCTAACCAAAATCTTACTTCAGATTTTCCAATGTTTCCTACACATCAAAGAGGACTTTAACTCATATGAACATAAATTAGCGTTGAGAAATGCTTGCAATGTATAAACTATACTTCCAATTAAATAGTGAACCTTTAACAAAAGCTTAACTGATTCCCCTAAGATGATTTTGGAAGTGACGAGACACAATCTTACAAACGTATTGAGACACATCCAAAAATAACAACATGAAAACAGAAGCCCAAATCATCACTACCACGTATAATATTACATATTGAATATCAATTCACTTAGTATCTATACAAAACAAGTTTCATTTGCCCATATCACGCACTCAAAAATATTCATACTTAATTCGTAAATATCATACTCTATTCATAGCAGATTACAAACTATCATGGACCACCATGGAAGTGCGAGAAAACAAAGAATGTTATAACTTACATTAAATTGAGGACTGATTTTGAAATACGATAAATATATGAAAATGTATGTCTGTATGATAATAAGAAAACTCAGTTAGTTAATGACGTGAAGGAATATAACATCTCAAAGATGCTAGAGTTAAAACAAACATAATGAATCATGCTCTCAACTATGAACTCTCAATAACTCCTTTGAGATCTTCATGCTAGCAGCTATTTCAAAATGTAACTACCACTTCAAACGTGCTGCACACTGCTACACATATGGATGTGAAAAACAAGCTGACTTAGACTTTAATGCTACTAATAATGTTTTTTAAGATATGAGGGGTGTGCAATTAGAATACAGTATCAAAAAATCAGAAGCATAAAACAGGATAAAGATGAACTGTTTTTTAAGATATGAGGGGTGTGCAATTAGAATACAGTATCAAAAAATCAGAAGCATAAAACAGGATAAAGATGAACTGTCGAGTATAAAATAAATTCCTTGCTCGTAGGTTCAAAATAAGGCCTATAAGTTTCCTACGATGTTTTCGTATCAAGGAAAACCACCTAAGCTGCACTACAAGCTCCATCTTCACCACACGGAAAGGAATGGAGGCTCATTAAAAAAAATATATTAAAAGGAACCGAGTGCCACGGACACACCAATCTTTTATCAACGGCAAATAATAAGAGCAAAGGGAGACTAAAAGAAAAGTTTAAGTCAGACGAACGGACAGAATACTCACTTGAGTTTGGATTGCGTCGAATACCAGAAGGATTGCTTCGGAAACCTCTGCTACGCGGACCACCATACTCTTTCTCATGAGGTCGTTTCTGAACAAAATCCATACGTATACATCGTCCTCTGTATCGTGATCCATCATATTTTACTATGGCCATACAGGCATAATCAATGTTTACGAAATCCACAAAGGCCCTAATATTCTGATCGACCCATGTAGGATCGTCTGTTATCTCTATTTTGTCCACAAGTACTGGATTGACCACATCTGGCGGACCAAACCATGCTTTGAAATCCTCTTTGTCCTCTTCTTTGAAATCCGGAGGAAGATTCCATATCTTAAGCCTTACGCCAACGGGAATCCCCTCCTCTTTCTGCACCCTGTAATAGTCTGGGTCCAGCGCACAACAAGTACACCGCCTCGCTCCCAGTTCAGAATGCAAGGAGATGAATCCAACAAACCGAGAAGTGCAAGGAGACCTGTGTTCGATGGACAGGGGCTTACCCGCAGAGGTGAGGCTGGAGAACGAAGCTCTGCAGACGAGAGGTCTGCTACTTTGCAGGCTTTCCTGGCACACAGGAGGAAAGGGAGCCGATGAGCCAGCTGTGGAGGCGGCCATGGCATTGACTGAGCAGGCAACCGCGCGCCTGCGCAGAAGCCGGGTTAAACCCTGGTGATATTGATAAACCCTGCACGACATGCTAGGGCTCCAACACCTCATTGCAAGGGATCTACTCAATAGGAAAATGCATCGGCAACAGCCATTTTATCTTCGCTAACATTGTACATTGTGGCAGTTTCGTAGTGTAAAGTGACGGATCCTAATTATTATAAATGAAGGCTTCTCTCAATGGGCGAAAACCCTAGGGTGGTCGAAAAACGAAAGTATCGAGTGTCTAGACATGAAGTTTAATGGGCGAAAACCTTAGGGTGGTCAAATACGCGTAGCCTAGTGGTTTGACGTCTTGAGTCTCTCACAGGAAATCTTGAGTTCATGTCTTGATTGGACATATTTATGAGTTCTTCAAAGATGAGTGTCTCTACCTTATTAGGTTGGGTGTGTGAGTGTATTTCTAAGTCATTGCACTCTCACAAAAAAAAAGGTTTAATGAGAATGGTGTCCCTTCCCAATGGAGTTTGTGAACTTGATAGAAGAATCACACATGGATGCAATTAATTGTAGCAAATATTTTGTTTATGGTTGGGTCTCTAAAGAGCTCATTATTAAATGTAGCAAATATTTTGTTTTACTTATGGTTGGGCCTCTACAGAGCTCATTGAAATTTTGTTGCTTACTTTCGTTCATCTTAATGAAATGCAGTTAGGTATTTTGTCTACTTCTTTTATTAGAATGGCTAAAGATAGCATTCCAAGGCTTCATATAGCTTCCCAACATGATCTCATGTGAACATATATGATAAGAACATGTTTACACACACATATGTAGACAACATAGAAAACGCCTAATCGAAAATTGTATGGAAATAAAAATAGAAAGTGGAGATAGAGACAAAGACCTTACATATTACTGGGCAAAATCTACTTCCACATATGTTATCGGACTTGTTCGAAGTGCATGTATTCATAGAAGATGTTCATTTGTTTGAAAAGGCAAAAAATATGCCCATTGTTTTCTACAAAAGCCACCCATGAAAGATGGTTCATATATATCTAGATAGAAAATTTTGTGTATGTATATATCTTTAAAGTAAATAATTACAATTTTGTGAATGACTATGCAATGTCCATGGATTCATGATTCTTGACTTGGCAATCAAAAGACAAAACGTACTAAACTCACCAGATTGCAACCAATGCCACATGTTTACACATTTTCATATGTATGGAGACTTTTTTAATGTACTTCATCAAGGAAATGTTGTTCGAAGGTTTTAAATATAAAAGTTCCTTTGATCATTAAACTTTGTGTGTGTGTGTGTTTGTTTTAAAGGAGGTTCAGTAGGCACCTACTCCCTCGACTTTAAATTTGAAAGTACAATTGTATAGATGAATAAGCATAGTACTCGGGAGACCCCTCATATCCCACAAAGTAGGTGCTATTAAATAATGGTAAAACAAAACAATTGCTATTGAATAAAAGTTGGTCAAGGATGGTAAAACATTGAAATATGATTGTACAAATTTAACAAAACTACATTCAATTGTAATTCTTCACTTCATTACATATAAAACAATACTCTTAATTATTTTTACATCTAGTTTCTTAGTATCCATTTCCTCTTAGAAACAAAGGGAAAATAAAAGCAATGGTGATTACATCATTGCTCAAGTTATACATTACCCTCTTAGCTTATTTCTTAGGTCATATTACATTCTCCCACTCCTCCTTTTTTAGTTATTTACATGATTTGATGTTATACTTTCAAGTTAATGTTAGTGATAGAAGACTTTCAAAAAAGTTAATCCTGCTATGATCAGAGATAGCTATCCGATTCCAATCACCGAACATTTATTGGAACGTGTTGCAGGCAAGAAAGTTTACAACTTCCTTGATGGATTTTTAGGTTACAACCAAGTAGCCATTGACCCTGAAGATCAACACAAAATGGCCTTTGCCACAGAATGGGAATCCTTGCATTTTCGGTAATGCCATTTGGGCTCACCAATGCACCTGCAACATTCCAAAGACTCATGTGTCACATTTTCAAAGAGTTTTTATGGAAGAGCTTAGAAGTATATGTGGATGATTTATTTGCCCATTCTCAAGAAGGAAGATCCAACATCCCCGAGCTCAGACAGACTTCAACAAGTGTAGAGAATATCGAGTATTTTTGAACCAAGAAAACTGTGTGTTCATGGTACGACAAGGTAAAATCTTAGGTCATATTGTTTCAAAGAATGGAATATCAACAAATGAGAACAAAGTAAGAGTCATAGCCGAGTTACAGAGGCCAAGGAAAGTTAAAGAGGTACAAGCCTTTATGGGCCATTGTGGATATTACAAAAGGTTTATCCACATGTATGCAATCAGAGCTAAACCTCTTTATGCTTTGTTGATAAATTTTGAGTGGAACGACGAATGCGATAATTCCTTCAATGAGTTGAAGAGACGTTTATGCACAACACCAATAATGACCATTGTTGATTGGAATAAACCATTCCATGTCCATGTAGATGCATCCAATTATGCAATAGGATGTGTGCTATCACAACCCACAGGTGAAGGAAATCTGGATTTGCCTATGGCATATGCTAGCAGACAACTAAACGCAACTGAATGAAACTATACAACAACTAAAAGAGAAGGCTTAGGCATGGTATATGCCGTGAAGAAGTTTAGACAGTATCTATTGGCCAACAAGTTCAAGTTTTTTTTACTGATCATCAAGATTTATTATATTTGGTCAATAAACCTTGCAATACAAGACGCTTAGTAAGATGGTTCCTCTTACTAATGGAATATGACTTTGAAGTGGTTGTTAGGAAAGGTAGGACCCACCTTAGGGGAGATCACCTTTCTCGCATCACTTCAAGAGAGTCACCGCAAGGAGTGTCTAATGAATTGCTCGACACTTATCTATTCAATTTAGAATTTGTTCCTAAATGGGCAAATAAGTTGGTACCTATCCTAACCTTTTGACCCGCAAATGAGAATGTGAAAAACAAACAAAGATGAAATTGTAAAATCATAAAAATATCAAATATTGGCAAGAAGTATGTATAATCAAGATACAGAGGGTGTATTATCTTGTTGTGTGGAGGAGAATGAACATAGCAGTTGGTTGCAACAAGCCGTGAAGGACTGCTAGGAAATCACTATTCCAAATAATGAACATTGCAAAATCTGAAATGTTTAGGAGTGTATTGGCCTAGTATGGACAAAGAAATACATGAGTGGAATAAGAATTTTCCAATGTGCCAGGATAGACCCCCAATGGAGCATGCTACCCTTTGTCACTTGTCATTAATTCTAGAATGGAGTGCTCCATTGGTAGAATTTATGAAATCGGGAACACTACCTAGCGAGGCTAGTCTAGCGAGAAAAGGAAGCATGGAACAAGAGGCTCAGGACTACGCCTTAGTAGGAGAAAACCTATACCAAAGAGGCAAAGATGGTTACTTAAGATTATGCATCCATGAATCAGACTATTTGAAGATCTTAGAAAATACACATAATAGTATTATAGGTGGACACTTTGGGCTTGATCGAGTAACTAAGACCATTCTATTCTCAGGACTTTGGTGGCCCATTCTTCATATGGATGCACATACCTATGTGAAGAAATGTGACACATGCAAGGGTGCATTATACCTGATCAGAAAAGACGAGATGCCTTTGAGACCAATGATGGAGAGATTCGCATTCTCGAAGTGGGGCATAGACTTTGTAGGTCCTATTAACCTCCCAGATAGAAACTCCCATGCAGAATACATTATTGTAGCCATAGATTACCTTAAAAAGTGGCTAGAGTCAAAACGATGACAAAGAACGATGCTCAAACGATGACTAAGTTCTTATTCAAGAACGTGTCACCAAATACGGGTTACCAATGGAGCTAGTAAGTGATAGTGGTACACACTTCTTGAGTGAAATCATTGAAAGCCTTCTCCAGTAATTATTGGTGATACATAAGAAGTATGCCCCCTATCATCCACAAGCTAACGAACAAGCCAAGAGCATAAATAAGATCTTATGTAATGTATTAAAAAATTTGGTAAATAATAAACGCTTTGATTGGGATAAACAACTTCATCATGTTGTTTGGGCTTACCGAGTTGCCTACAAAACGATACTCAATGCCACCCCATTTCAGATGGTTTTGGGCAGAATGCTCTGTTAGCATTAGACTTCTTGATCGCGACTTTAAAAGTAGCACAAGAGCACGAGTGGAATGGACATAGTTGTCCTCTAGAGTATTTGATCTAGAACGCTTAGGTGAGATTAGGCTACGAGCGGCAACAGACATCTATGCTACAAAGAAAAGACAAAAGGCATACTTCAATGATCACATCAAAGATAAATGATTGAAAGAGGGAGACCGAGTGTTGGTTTATACACTAAAGGAGCATGCCCCTAAATTGGAAAAATGAGGATATAGACCCATGGTCATTAATAGAATTTTCACCAACGGTGCGATTCGATTGGCCACTCTAGAAGGTGACATCTTGCCACACTATATAAGTGGATGTCGAGTCAAGTTGTATCAAGAACCTCTTACCTAGGATATGCTAATGAGACTCAACATGGCTAAGAAGCAAAAAGAAGAAGAGTTAAGGGTTAGAGAAGAAGCACATGTAGAGGCTAAAGAGTGCACTAGGCAAAATAAGTTAAGGTGACAAAGGCCTAGATGTCAATCCTAATGCCCCAAGATATCACATGGCTATGTGCACAAAAAAGAGTACACATCCTATCATCATAGACAAACGACCATTTATCACGGCTGAGCTAGGGAATGGCACTCCAAATAAGAACAATCAAAGCTCTGATCGATTTTGGAGCGGGCACTAGTGCAATTAGGTATTCATGTTGTACAGGTTTGGGTATAGAAGTTAAGCCATTAGAAGCTTATTTAGTGGGCTTAGGATGTGTGGAAACCCCTTTGTTTAGGTGAGGTGGAACTTCCCATCTACCTTCAAGATGTCCCAATGACAGTCAAAATGCTAGTGTGTCAAGATGCGGACCTTACAGAATCACTTGTCTTAGGTCAATATTGGATCTATGACCATGCAATCAACTTGAACCTAAGAATTCAACTTCTTCAAGTTTGGGTACATGAAAAATGCATTACATTAGAATTAGAGAATAACATGCTCACAAATCCCAATATCACACATTCTCTTAGTTCTTCTAAGACTAATCCTAAAGAAGAAGATGTTGTATGTGTCAAAAGCTCTAGGATCCAAAAGGACTCAACCATGGAAGAATAGTCTCAAAGGCGAGTGGATCTCTCTCCTTCTTCAAAGACTAATGCAGCCAGAATAGTTCAACCACAGAGGCAAGAGAAGCAATACAAGATAATTGCCATACCAAATAGATAAATAGAATCCAAGAAGAACATAGTTTCGGGCATGAAGCAGATTTGGGTACGAAAGGGAGGGTACTCAATCACACCATTGCAGTCTAACTCATTACCGAAGAAGTAGTGAAGAAATCCAAGACAACCCAATGGCAGAACAATGATCTCTATCTCAAAGAATACTCCAAATTTGGGTACCAAATCATTATGAAGGCTGATCACAATAACGTACACATTTGGGTGCCTAAATAATTAGTTATAGCTCAACAAGGGCAATTACACATGTGGGTACCCAAGAAACTCTTACATGCACAAAACCCCATGATCTCCCTCATGAGAACAGTCTCACCAGAGAAGCCAAGGAAAGGCAAGGGCGAGAACCAAGCACAGAGACCAAAAGAAAATAAACTCACCTCTTTGTCACTAGTAAGAAGACAATCAACAAGGATATGGGTGTGGAAGGCAAATGCACCAGTAGCCCCATAGAACCTGTTGGAGTTCGAGGTCTGCAGAAGCATGCGAACAACACAAGGAAGAAGAAGAAGCTTGGAGCACAACACACAATACCAAATGTATTACCACTAGAATGTACAAAGACAAGTAACCCATTAGGGCAATAGGCATATATACAAGCCGGGGGGGGAAACCTCCTAAAGAGGAAAAAAGTGCCCTAATGGTCCTAGTGTGTTCACACATCACTACCTAAATATATCAACAAATCCCCCCTAGGAGTTACCACGGGGAAGGAGACAAAGAAGAGAGCTCACACACACTCTCACAATCAAAGAGAAGCACACTCACAGAATGAGGCAAGGAAGAATGATCTTCTTCTTCTTCTATTACATAAAAGGAATGTACAAGAATGACCTAAAAAACAACAATACAACAAGTTCCATATATAAAGAAAAGTACATGGGGAAAATCCTAATATACGTGAATGAGTGAGCTGGCAAGAAACAAATGTGCCATCATTCTCGATAGATAAATCTAGTAAGCTCAATGAAGTATCCCTGAAATATATTGGCATGACCATTATACATGTCAGAGAAATGAAAAACCGATATATGTCATCCTAGATCAGCACATGTTGAGCTTGATATCTCAACACTCCCCCTCAAGCTCAACGTCATATCCTCTAATCCAAGCATCTTCCAAAACTTCTTCAGCTTTTCTGCTCCAAGTGCTTTAGTGAAAATATCAGCAAGCTGCTCATCTGTTCTCACATAGACAAGATCAATATCACCTACTAATACCTTCTCTCTGATGAAGTGATAATGTACCTCAATATGCTTTGTTCTAGCATGGAAAATAGGATTCCATTCTAATTGTATGTTGCTAAGATTATCACAATAGATGGTGGTAGGATTTTGCACTTTCCACACCTAAATCTGCAAGTAGCATATCTAGCCATGATGCCTCACATGCACTCCCAAGTGAGAATAGAAAACCACTAGTAGATCTTCTATCTGGAATGCTACCAACCCAATCTGCATCGGTGTATCCATGAACCTACAAATCTATGCCAACTTCATAAAACAATGCATAATTCAAAGTAGCACTCACATAACATAGAGTGTGCCTCAAAGCATCCAAATGTGGCTTCCTGGGAACCTACATAAATTGACTTTCAAGTCCAATAGTGTAGCTTAAATCAGACCTTGTAATTGTGAGATGTATCAAACTTCCCACAATTTTCTTGTACATAGTAGCATTTTCCAATGCTTCACCTGATGTAGTATCCAACTTCAATTTTTGATCTAATGGCATAGAAATTGGCTTACAATCAGCCATACCATACATTTGTAGCATATTTAAGGCATTTGCCTTTGTGACATCCATATATTTGTTTCTGTATATATAAACTCAATGCCCAAGAAGTAGTGCAACACACCAAGATCTTTCATGTCAAATTCCTGCATAAGGAGTTGCATTACCTCTTTAATGCTTGCTTCATTGTCACATCCTACATCAATTCATCAACATAAATAGCCACAATTGTGATGCCATCGTCACCTTTCCTTGCATATAATGAATGATCTGCATCACACATAGAAAACCCACTGGTGGTTAAGTAATCAACAATCCTTGCATGCCATGCACAAGGAGCTTGCTTAAGTCCATACAAAGCCTTTTGCAACCTGCAAACATATTGTGGGTGCTTTGAATCTTCATATCCTTGTGGCTGGTCCATATATACTTTTTCCTGTAACTCACCATGTAAGAAAGCATTCTTCACATATATCTGATGTAAAGTCTATTCTTTTGTTGTAGCTAATGCAACAAGAATTTTGATAGTAGACATTTTAGCTATAGGGATGAACATTTCCTCATAATCTATGCCATATGTTCGTGCATATCCTTTTGCTACCAATCATGCTTTGTACTTGCTTATGCTACCATCAACTTTGTTCTTTACCTTGTAAACCCACTTGCAGCATATGGGTTTCTTTCCTTGTGGCAATGGAACCAGCTTCCATGTTTCATTTCCATAAAGTGCAACCATCTCCTCATCCATATTTTTTTTCCAATCTACATTTTGAATTGCATCTTAAAAACAAGAAGGTTCAACATCTTGTATTACCTTGGTCTTGTAGGCACAATGACGAGCCATATAACTGTCATACATCAATCATTGCACTGAATTCTGCATCCAAGATCTTATTGGTCCTGGGTCACTTCTCCTTATATCATCTGCATGTGCCTTTCTTACCCTTGGAGCCTTCATAGAGGGCAATCCAAGTTCCTCATCAAGACTCTTTTCTGAACTGCTTGAATCTCCATCAACGTCTTCAAAACCTGCACATTTTACTATGAGTAGAAAGCTTTTTTTTACCTTTCTTGTATGTATTTGATGAATTTGCTGGACTAAAATTTCCACTCAATCTTCCACTCCATAGATTTGAGTTGGAACTATTGCTTGGTGATGCACCTTCTCCACTCAAAGCTTGAGATTTTGCACTTGATTTTTCAACATTTTCTTTGTCATTTGGTTCAAGATTTAGTCCTTCTTTGGCATCTACATAGAAGCTTGACATTTCATCAAATACCACATCTCCACTTACCTTCACCTATCGTGTGAGTGGGTTATAACATTTATACCCCTTTTGCTCAAGGGAGTACCCAATGAAGATACATTTTTCTGCTTTTTGATCAAGCTTTGTCCTCGACTCATTTGGAACATGTACATATGCAATACAACCAAATACTTTCATATGTGATAAGTTTGGCTTTTTACCTATAAACTTCTCTTCATGTGTAACTTGATGTACAACAGCAGTCAGAGTTCTATTGATGATGTATACAGCAATATGCATAGCTTCTACCCAATAACAATGAGGCATATTCTTCTCAACCATCAAAGCTCTTGGTATTTATGCAATATGTCTATTTTTGCGTTCAACAATGCCATTCTGTTGTGACATTGAATTCCATGATTTTAAGAAAGTTGTTGAACTCATTTGACATGTATTCACCTCCTCCATCAGACCTTAATGTTTAAATATACTTTCTTAACTGCTTTTTTGCCATGGCCTTAAAATTTTGGAAGTGAGTGAATACCTCTCACTCTTCTCTTGCATGAAATGTACCCATACTTTCCGTGTATGGTCATCAATGAAAGTAACATAAAATCTACAACCACCCATAGATGTGGTCTTTGCAGGACCCTAAACATATGTATGTACATTTTCTAGTACATTCTCACTAGCATGCTTGTCATGCGAAAATGATGCTCTTGAATGTTTACCAAATTGACATGCTTCACATACCTTTTGCTTTTCTACAACTTTGAAATTTGGTAGTCCATTGACAATCTCGTTTGACTACATCAACTTCAGCCTCTGCAAGTTTGCATGTCCAATTCGTTTGTGCCAGATCTCTATATCAACAATAACTTCTGCACCTTTTGCAAGCATGGTTGCATTCATTTCAAGAATTTTCACATTTAAGATGAACATCCTACCCACTTTGTTTCCTTTGGCAATCAATCTTCTATCCTATTTGTACTCTTCTACATATAGCCCATCAACATTGAACCTGATTTGTAATCTCTAGTCAACCATTTGTCCAACAGAAACCAGATTCTTTGTTATATTTGGAATATGCAGCACATCAACAAGATGTTTTACCTTTTCATCCTCCATAGACAGTGCTATGTTTCATGTGTGCTCGATAGGGTGTGATGTGTCATCACTCGTTTCAAGATATCCAAGGACTGGCAATTTTTGCAAAGTACTAAACCATTCTGCATGACTGGTCATGTGGTTTGAAGCACTTGAATACAAGACATTATCATTTGATTTTGAAACCTCAGAAGACATCGTATTCATCATGTGATGTTGAACCATGAATAGATTCTCAGAATCATCTGCACTTGTGGATGCATAGTTGTTTTGCTACCTTCTGTTATTTTAATTCTCCAACATCCTTTATCGTCATTGCCTGAATCATTTCTTTGGAAATTTTTGCGGCCTCTTTGGCTCTCCCTGCCTTGAAACTGTCCTCTACCTCTTGCATGATTCTATTATTGACCTTGGTCTTGATTATTGTGTCGTCTTCCACTTCCAAAGCCTGAATCTCTATCTCTTCCTCTGCCAGCATAGAATACCTGCTCAGAACTAGTTTTCCTTGGGGGTTAGAGTCCTCACCAAGATTCTTTTCTTCAATAATCAACATGGACACTAGATCAACAAAATTTTGAATATTTTCCCTGGTTTGAACAAACGTTATGAATTGCTTATATGCAATTCCTAAACCATGAAGGCATACTTCCACCTTATCATCATCATCTACATTCATGCCAATAGATGCAAGTGACTCACATATGCTTTTGATTTTTAGGGTGTAGTCACTTATCGACATGCCCTTTTTCTCTAGTGTATGCAGCTCATTCTTGAGTTGCAATTTTTGTGCCTTTGTATTGGTCTCATAGAATGTGACCAGGTTGTTCCAAGACTCTTTCATAGTATTGGCATCCTGTATGTGCCCAATCATGCTATCTTGTATGCTAACAAATAGCCAATACATTATCTTTTGTGCTCCTTGATTCCATTCTTCATACACTCTTAACTGGTCTACACTCTGATTCCCCTTTGGTAACTATGGAGCATTTTCGTTCTCTCCTTTGATGTACTTCTAGTAGCCTTTTCCCATCAAGAAATTCATCATTCTTAATCTCCAAGCATGGAAGTTGTTTTTGTCCAGGTTATCGCTCATAAGCTGAATCATTCCATTTACGTTTGCCATTTTTGCAACAATTCACACATTGCAAAAACACTAAGCAGTAGTTCTGCTTGGACACTGTTGCACTTTGACGTGACAATTTGATCTCAGAAAAACGTAGTTTTTGTGTACCAGCAGTAGATAGAATTGTTTGAAATTCTAGATCTGGAATATATGAGTGTTGCCGAACAACACGCAAGTTACAATTTTGCAAACTGACCTATTTTTTGTGTGGGCCCCACCTTGCAGGCTCAAAACAAAGGTCAAGATGGCTCAAAAACTCTAATCTGACAAAAACGAGTGACCCTAAAGGAATAAATTATGAAAATATTTTGAGGCCTTCTACTTTCACTCTAATTTTCGGAGCAATCTAAGGTTGTTTGTGAATCACACTTTCTCCATGCCTTCTCACATACTCTTCACAGTCGGCCTTCTCCACGAGCTCTCTGTAGCCACATTGGCTCTGATACCATGTCAGGAGGAAGGAGATAAGGAAGAAAAATCACACACACTCTCACAATCAAAGAGAAGCACACACACAGAATAAGGCAAGGAAGAATGATCTTCTTCTTCTTCTTCTATTACATAAAAGGAATGTACAAGAATGACCTAAAGAACAACAATACAACAAGTGCCATATATAAAGGAAAGTACATGGGGAAAATCCTAATATCTGTCAATGAGTGAGCTGGCATGAAACAAATGTGCCATCACTCTTATTAGATAAATCTAGTAAAATTAATGAAGTATCCCTTATATATACCGACATGACCACTATACATGTCAGAGAAATGAAAAACCGATACGTGTCATCCTGGATCATCAAATGTTGAGCTTGATATCTCAATAGGAGTGATGCGGTGAACAACGAGCTGACACTCATGTATAAGGAAGTGCCAAGCTATGTGGAATTAATCCACAAAAGGAAGTAAGCCGAAAGCTTTGCAAAAGGCTTCCAACTTCTCCCTAGGTAGAGCCTTTGCGAAAAGGTTTGCAATGTTCTCCTACATGGGCACATATGCCAAGCTCTTCTCTCTAGTAGAGAACCTCTCCAAGACATAATGATGATGCACCTCAATGTGCTTAGTGCAAGCATGGTGTTGAGATATCAAGCTCAACATGTGATGATCCAGGATGACACGTACCAGTTTTTCGTTTCTTTGACATGTATAGTGGTCATACCGATATATGTCAGGGATACTTCATTGAGCTTTATTAGATTTATCTATCGAGAGTGATGGAACATTTGTTTCTTGCCAGCTCACTCATTCACGGATATTAGGTTTTCCTTATGTACTGATCTTTATATATTGCACTTGTTGTATTCTTGGTTTTTAGGTCATTCTTGTACATTCCTTTTATGTAATAGAAGAAGAAGAAGAAGATCATTCTTCCTTGCCTCAATCTGTGTGTGTGCTTCTCCTTGAGAGTGAGAGTGTGTATGTGAGCTCTCTTCCATATCTCCTTACTCGTGACATGGTATCAGAGCCAGCGTGGCTGTAGAGAGCTCGTGGAGAAGGCAACGATGAAGACTACGCGACAAGGCGTGGAGAAAGCACGATTTCACAAACGGCCTCCGTTTGCTACGAAAATCGTCGTGAAGATAGAAGACCTCCAAATATTTTCGGAGTTTCGGAGCCATCTTGACCTCCATTTCGAGCCCGCAAGGTGGGGCCCACAAAAAAACCAAGTCAGTTTCAGAAACTGTAACTTGCGTTGTGTTCGACGACACTCATATATTCCAGATCCAAAATTTCAAATGATTCCATGTACTGTTGATACACGAAAACTGTGTTTTTCTGAGATCGAACTATCATGTCATAGTGCAACAGTGTTCAAGCAGAAGTGCTGCTTGTAGTGCTTTGCAGTGTTGTGAATTGTTGCAGAGATGGCAAACGCAGATGAAATGAGTCAGCTTATGAGCGATAAGTTGGACAAGAACAACTTCCATGCTTGGAGATTCAGAATGACGAATTTCCTGATGGGAAAAGGCTACTGGAAGTACTTTTGAAGGAGAGAATGAAAATGCTCCGCAGTTACCAGAAAGGAATCGGACTCCAGATCAGTTAAGAGCATATGAGGAATGGAATCAAGGAGCATGAAAGGTAATGTATTGGCTATCTATTAGCATACAGGATAGCATGATTGGACACATACAGGATGCCAAGTCTCCAAAAGAAGCTTGGTCACTTTGTATGAGACTAATACAAAGGCACGGAAATTGCAACTCAAGAATGAGCTGCATACATTGGAAAAGAAGAGCATGTCGGTAAGTGACTACACTCTTAAAATCAAAGGCATATGTGAGTCACTTGCATCTATTGGCGTGAATGTAGATGATGATGATAAGGTGGAAGTGTGCCTTCGTGGTTTAGGAGCTGCATATAAGCAGTTCAGAACTTCCATACAGACCAGGGAAAATATTCCGAATTTTGCTGATCTGGTATCTATGCTGATTATTGAAGAAAAGAATCTTGGTGAGGACTCAAACTCCCAAGGAAAGCCCAGTTATGAGCAGGTATTCTACTCTGGCAGAGGAAGAGGCAGAGGTAGAGGTTTTGGAAGTGGAAGAGGAAACAGTAACCAAGACCAAGGTCAACAACAGAATCATGCAGGAGGAAGAGGACAGTTTCGAGGCAGGGGGAGCCAAAGAGGTCGCAGAAATTTCCAAAGAAATGATTTAGGTAATGATAGTAAAGGATGCTGGAATTGTGGTAAACCTAGACACTTTGAACGTGATTGCAGGTTAAAGAACCAAAATAACAGAAGGCAGCAAAATAACTATGCATCCATAAGTGCAAATGATTCTAAGAAGCTGTTTATGGTTCAACATCACATGATGAATACGATGTCTGTTGGTGTTTCAAAATCGAATGATAATGTCTGGTATGTTGATTCAGGTGCTTCAAATCACATGACCAGTCATGCAGAATGGTTTAGTAGTTTGCAGAAAATGTCAGTTCCTGGATATGTTGAAACAGGTGATGATACATCGCATCCTATTGAGCATACAGGAAACATAGCATTATCTATGGAGGACGGGAAGGTAAAACATCTTTCTGATGTGTTGCATGTTCCAAATATAACAAAGAATCTGGTTTCTGTTGGACAAATGGTTGACCAGGGATTACAAGTCAGGTTCAATGCTGATGGATTATATGTAGAAGAGTACAAGCAGGATGGACGATTGGTTGCCAAAGGAAACAAAGTGGGTAGGATGTTCACCTTAAATGTGAAGATTCTTGAAATGAATGCAGCCATGTTTGCAAAAGGTGCAGGAGTTATTGCAGATATAGAGATATGGCACAAACGGATTGGACATGCAAACCTGCAAAGGCTGAAAATGATGCAGTCAAAGGAGATTGTCCATGGACTACCAAATTCAAAGTTGTAGAAATGCAAAAGGTATGTGCAGCATGTCAATTTGGTAAACAGTCAAGAGCATCATTTCCACATGACAAGCATGTTAGTGAGAATGTACTAGAAGTAGTACATATAGATGTTTGGGGTTCAGCAAAGACCACATCTATGGGCGGTTGCAAGTTTTATGTTACCTTCATTGATGATCATACACACAAAGTATGGGTATATTTCATGAAAGAGAAGAGCAAGGTGTTCACTCACTTCCAGAATTTTAAAGCTATGGTGGAAAAACAGACAGGGAAGTACATTCAAACATTAAGATCTGATGGAAGAGGTGAATACATGTCGAATGAGTTCAACAGTTTTCTAAAAAATCATGGAATTCGGCATCAGTTTTCATGCAGGTACACACCACAACAGAATGGTGTTGCTGAACGCAAAAATAGACATATTGCAGAAATAGCAAGAGCCTTGATGGCTGAGAAGAATATGCCTCATTGTTATTGGGCAGAAGCTGTGCATACTGCTGTATACATCATGAACAGAACTCCGACTGCTGCTGTACATCAAGTTACACTTGAAGAGAAGTTTACAAGTAAAAAGCCAAACTTATCACATCTGAAAGTTTTTGGCTGTATTGCATATGTACATGTTCCAGATGAGTTGAGGAAGAAGCTTGATCCGAAAGCAGAAAAATGTGTCTTCATTGGATATTCCCTTGAGCAAAAGGGGTACAAATGTTATAACCCACTCACACAACAGGTGAAGGTGAGCAGAGATGTGGTATTTGATGAAATGTCAAGCTTCTATGCAGATGCCAAAGAAGGACTGAATCTTGAACCAAATGACAAAGAAAATGCTGAAAAATCTAGTGCAGAATCTCAAGTTTTGAGTGGACCGGATGCATCACCAAGCAATAGTTCCAACTCAAATCCATGGAGTGGAAGATTGCGTGGAAATTTTAGTCCAGCAAATTCATCCAATACATCCAAGAAAGGTAAAGAAAAGCTTTCTGCTGGTAGTAAAATAGGTGCAGGTTTTGAAGATGTTGATGGAGATTCAAGTGGTTCAGAAAAGAGTATTGATGAGGAACTTGGATTGCCCTCTGTGAAGACTCCAGGAGTAAGAAGGGTAATGCAGATTGGGAAAAAGCTATGGATGAGGAGATGGCTGCACTTTATGGAAATGATACATGGAAGATGGTTCCATTGCCACAAGGAAAGAAATCCATAGGCTACAAATGGGTTTACAAGGTAAAGCATAATGCTGATGGTAGCATAAGCACGTATAAAGCACGATTGGTAGCTAAAGGTTATGCACAGACATATGGCATTGATTATGAGGAAACATTCAGCCCTGCAGCTAAAATGTCCACTGTCAGAACACTTGTTGCATTAGCTACATCAAAAGGATGGACTTTGCATCAGATGGATATGAAGAATGCTTTCCTACATGGTGAGTTACAGGAAGAAGTATATATGGACCAGCCACAAGGATATGAAGATTCAAAGCATCCAGAATATGTTTGCGGGTTGCAAAAGGCTTTGTATGGGCTGAAGCAAGCCCCTCGTGCATGGCATGCAAGGATTGCTGATTACTTAACCAGCATTGGATTCTCTATGTGTGATGCAGATCACTCACTATATGCAAGGAAGGCTGATGATGGCATCACTATTGTGGCTATTTATGTTGATGACCTGATTGTAGGTGGTGATAATGAAGAAAGCATCAAAGAGGTAAAGAAACTTCTTATGCAAGAATTTGACATGAAAGATCTTGGTGTGCTACGCTATTTCTTGGGCATTGAGTTTATACATACAGAAACAGGTATATGGATGTCGCAAAGGCAATATGCCTTGAATATGCCGCAAAAGTATGGTATGGCTGATTGTAAGCCAATTTCTATGCCATTAGATCAGAATTTGAAATTGGATACTACATCAGGTGAGGCATTGGAAAATGCTACTATGTACAGGAAAATTGTGGGAAGTCTTATATATCTCACAATTACAAGGCCTGATCTAAGTTATACTGTTGGACTTGAAAGTCAGTTTATGCAGGTTCCCAGGAAGCCACATTTGGATGCTCTGAGGCGCACTCTACGTTATGTGAGTGCTACTTTGGATTATGCATTGTTTTATGAAGCTGGTGTGGAGTTGTAGGTTCATGGATACGCCGATGCAGATTGGGCTGGCAGTACTCCAAATAGAAGATCTACTAGTGGCTTTCTTTTGTCACTTGGAGGTGCAGCTATTACATGGAGCAGCAAGAAGCAACCCACTGTTGCTTTGTCAAGTACAGAGGCTGAGTATAGAGGTGCTGCAATGGTAGCATGTGAGGCATCATGGCTGGAGATGTTACTTGCAGATTTAGGTGTGGAAGTGCAAAAGCCTATCACTATCTATTGTGATAATCTTAGCAGCATACAGTTAGCACGGAACCCTGTTTTTCATGCTAGAACAAAGCATATCGAGGTACATTATCACTTCATCAGAGAGAAGGTATTAGCAGGTGATATTGATCTTATTTATGTGAGAACAGATGAGCACATTGCTGATATTTTCACCAAAGCACTTGGAGCTAAGAAGTTAAAGAAGTTTCGAGAGATGCTTGGATTACAGGATATGGCGTTGAGCTTGAGGGGGAGTGTTGAGATATCAAGCTCAACATGTGATGATCCAGGATGACACATACCAGTTTTTCGTTTCTCTGACATGTATAGTGGTCATACCGATATATGTCAAGGATACTTGATTGAGCTTTATTAGATTTATCTACCGAGAGTGATGGCACATTTATTTCTTGCTAGCTCACTCATTCGCGGATATTAGGTTTTCCTTATGTACTAATCTTTATATATTGCACTTGTTGTATTCTTGGTTTTTAGGTCATTCTTGTACATTCCTTTTATGTAATAGAAGAAGAAGAAGATCATTCTTCCTTGCCTCAATCTGTGTGTGTGCTTCTCCTTGAGAGTGAGAGTGTGTGTGTGAGCTCTCTTCCATATCTCCTTACTTGTGACACATGGAACACAGGGTTCCTCGCAACTGCCAATGCACTCTGACTGTCAGTGGAGATGGTGGTGGGAGAAGACTGACCAACACCCAAATCAGCCATAAGGTGTCTGAGCCACACACACTCAAGAGTCATTGCGAAAGCTGCCCTATACTCAACCTCACAACTAGAAGTGGCCATAGTAGGCTGCTTCTTGCTCAGCCAAGATATGCATGAGCTACCAAGCATGAAGTAAAAACCATTGGTGGACACACGAGTGTCATAACAGCCAACCTAATCACAGTAAAAAAAAGCATATAAATTTGGCAATAGTGATCCCCCTTGGGATAAAACAATACAAGTAGCTTAGTACCACTCAAGTAGTGAAAGATGTGGTTAACCACCTGCCAATGCTTGACACCTAGGCAATGCATAAATGTACTCATCTGTGAGACAGCAAATTGAATATCTAGCTAAGTAATGGATGAGTAAATCAAGCACCCAACAACCTGTTGATAGAGAACAATGTCAAATGCATCTCCAACAATCATGAAGACTCGATCATAAACCTATCTCCATAGGATTGGCATACGTTTACAATCTTCAAGGCCAATACACTACAATAACATGTCAATATATTTTGTTTGACACAAAGCTATTTCGCCATCAACTTGCATAAATTGAATGCCCAAATAATGATGCAAATGCCCCAAATTAGACATCTCAAATGAGGCATGCAAGTCAGCCTTAAAATTAGCAATATGCTTCTCATGAGGACTAGTGAGTTCCATGTCATCAACATACATAACAATGATTAGAAGCACATCATTAGCATGCCTAACATATAAGGTACCCTCAGCTAGACTATTCTCAAAACCATGTGCAATTAGATAGGCATGAATCTTTTCATACCAAGCATGTAGTGCTTGCTTCAAACTATATAATACCTTTTTCAACCTGCACACTTGGTTTTCATGTCCTTTTTGCACAAAACCACAAGGTTGAAAAAAATACACTTCTTCATGCAAGTAACCATTCAAAAATGTAGTTTTAATGTCCAATTGATGTACATTCCAACCATGATGAGCTTCAAGTGCACAGATGCTACGAATAGTAGTCATTCGGCATGTAGGTAGGTGCAAAGGTCTGATCAAAATCAATGCCTCTTTCCTACACACAACCCTTTGCAACAAGCCTAGCCTTATACCTCTCAACTATTCTATTAGGCTTACGTTTCAGCTTGTATACCCACCTAGTGCCAATGGCCTTCTTGCAAGGAGGAAAGTCACATAAAGAACATGTACCATTTTTCATGATAGAAATATATTGTGATTGCATAATAGCCACCCAATTTTCAAAATTTTGTGCTTCATCAAATGAAAGAGGCTCATTCTCATCACAGAGACTAGAGGTAGCCATAGCATAGCAATCTGATGCAAAAGAGGCACTATGAGAACTTGAACGAGTATGATATGATAGAGATGCATCCAATTTGTTGTCATGCAAATTATGCACTAGCCATTTTGGCATAGTTTTTGCCTCCTCAATACCAGCCCTCTCATCAACAAGTGCATCATGTAAATTTGCATCAAAATTGGAATGACTACATCATCACATGAAACCTGTAAAGGCTGAGAAGTTGCCTCATTAGGACCAACACTAGACTGTCCACCTGTAAAAAGAGGCAACAACGTATTATACATGTCTTTGGAGCTAACAAACATCTCCTTAGTACATGAAAGTAATGGCTGAATAACATATTCCACAAAACCAACATCATGGCTAGCCAAAATGTGTTTATTCTGTGGGTGATACAGACGATAGCCTTTGCTTTCAGAACTGTACCCAACAAAAATACATTTTACTACTTTATCATCCATTTTCCTGCATTGTTGTTCATGCACTAATGCATATGCCAGACAACCAAAAACACAACAGGTGAGCAACAGATGGCTTGCGACCATGCCAAGCCTCATATGGGGTGATAGACTACAATGCTTTAGTGGGACACCTGTTAAGTACATATGCTGCACAGATGACAACCTCAAGCCAAAAACTATGTGGTAAAGCCTGACTCTAAACCATACACCTCACCATCTCCATGACTGACATGTTCGTCCATTCACCAACTCCATTATGTTGAGGTGTATATGACTCTATACTCTAATGTTTTATCCCACATTCAGCTAGAAATGCATTAAAGTTAGAAGACACATATTCCCCCTCCTCGATCAGAACGGAGGGTGGCCATTTTACATGCAAACAGATTTTCAGCCAAAACTAGAAACTATATGAAGCACATAAACACTTCGGACTTTGCTTTCAATGGATATACCCATGCATGCCTTGAAAAATCATCGATGAAATTCATGAAGTAAAGATAGTTCCCAAAAGAAGGTGTCTGCATAGGGCCATAGACATCACTATGAACAAGCTGCAATTTCTGAGTCGCTCGAACTGAACCATCTTTTGGGAATGATTAACGTTGCATTTTGCCCAAAATATAACCTCTACAAACATAGGTGCCTCAAGTTTGGGCAGAGAGGACACCATTTCAGATTTCTGCAAGTGTCGCAAACTAGCAAAATTTAGATGACCCAAACGTGCATGCCAAAGATTTGCATTTGATATAGCCTGAGAATCATGTACTGCATATGCTAAATCATTCATAGATCTTTCATAGTCTATGAGCTTATAGATCCCATGACATAAAATGACATAAGCAATAATGACATCACCATTTGGTAGATCATGAACTCTACATCTGTCATCAACAAATTTCACAACCAAGCCAATCTTGGCTAAATTTGAAACTGAGAATAAATTCTTCTTGATCCGTGGCACAAATAAAGCATCCAACAATGTAAAAGAACTACCATCGGCAGTAGTCAAAATGATCTTACCAACTCCCATGATAGGATAAGAGGAGTTGTTGCCGCATGTGATAGTATTCCCTATAGGGGCAGACTCAAGTGAAGTGAAGAAACTATGGTGCGAGGTAATATGTTTGGTTGCCCCACTTTCAAAGTACCAAACATCTGAGTCTACTGTAGACATACACTGCTCATGAGAAGATGGTTCAAAACTACAAATAGTAGTATATGCCCATTCTTCATTCTGCACAAGATTAGCAGACTCTATTTTCGATTTAGAGGCCTCTGCAACAACCATTCCAGCCTCTTTCTTCTTTGCCTCTTTTGCAGCCAGTTTTGGACAACTCTTTATGACATGAGCATTTGATTACAGTACTTGCAAAACAATTTCTGCTTTTCAGTTTTCTTCTCATCTCTATCATCCTTCTTTGATTGTGCAGAATTAGCAGATTTCTACTTACTAGTAGAAGAGCTTCATTTACCTTTGCCTTCTTACTAGCCAGGAAAGCTTGATATGCAACACACAATATGTACCTATTTCGCCTAGATTGATCTTCATGCAACAAAATAGAGACTAAATCCTCAAATGTCAAGGCATTTTGATTGCCTTTCATCATCAAATGAAGAATAGAAGAAAAACTCTAGTATGAATCGAGAAGAGCATTCAGAATAGTCTGCATAAGTGAACTATCAGGCAAGAATTCATCATCAAAAATCAACTGTTTGTTCAAATCTTTGATCTTTGTCAGAAAACTATCCATGGAATCTCCTTCATTCATGTGCTCACTCTCCAAGTGTTTTTGGAGGTAAGCAACACAAGCCTCATTCCTTGTCTGGTATAAAGTGGTAAGTGTATCCAAGCATCCTTAGCTATCCTGCAAGAGCAAATGTGAGGAATAATGGCATATTTGATAGACAAAGCTATCAACGCATGTGCCTAAGCATCTCTGCCACCCCAATGAATTTGCTCTGCACTAGGTGTAGTAGAAACCGTAGCACGAACAGGAACATGGTGAATATCACCATCTTTGATGCCATCTGCATCAACTTCAATACCCATATTTGTAGGTGTAATAGGACATTTTTCAACACGTTGCATAATATTCCATAGTCCTTGCGACCAATACATGACACATCATATAAGCTCATAATGGGTATTGGTAGCATCCAACTTATCCTCAACATCCAACATATGGAATACATCATTGCTTTCAGCCATGGCCACTGATGAAAATACGCTGATGCAAAAAATTGATTGTATCTCAAAAAGTTGAACAGAACTACCCTGCCAAGTTCTACTAAGCTTGTAGTAGAGCTTGGCAGGGTAACGAACCAAAATATGTATATATCTTTGGCACAAAAAGATGAAATAGCCTACACAACCATCGTGATAGTGCATTTGGAGGCTGAATGGAGCTTAGATTGTGATTTTAACACCGTATAGTGAAGCCATTTTGATCTCCTAATCACCTTGAGTATGCTCACCAAATTTCGTGTGGTTCTGGGACTATGATTGGAGTGGTGTCAATGATGTCCTAGATGAAGCAACAACCTGCTTTGATGGCAATTGTTGGAGTTCGAGGTCTCCAGAAGCACACGAACAACACAAGGAAGATGAAGAAGCTTGGAGCAAAACACACAATACTAAATGTATTACCACTAGAATTGTTGATGTCGACACGACAAGAAGCTTGATAAACTAAGCTGCGGAATTTTGCCGTGTCACAACAAGAACTAATCTAAAGTGATGTTAGAACACCTCTATAATCATCAGTAGCTTAGCAGCTTGAAAACTTTACTACTGTTTTAGTGAACTTCGAAAAATCACTTTACAAAAAGCTTTGCATTTTCTTTCAAGCTTTAATTCTGAACTGATTTACTTCAAACTTTACACTACTGTATTTGCTTACGGTTAGATAATCTTTCCGTCACTTAACTGTGCCAAAACTGTGTTTTGAACTCACCAAAATATCACCGGAACTTCACCGGACTGTTACCGGACTATCACCGTAATCTTACCGAATCTTACCGGAATCAACTGCAAATCTGTTTGTGGTTACTTCAAATATTTGTAAATGAAGTAAGGAAGTAATACCTGAGCTTCCTTCATTGAATGAACTCTATCTGAAGTTTGAAAAAAAACTTCATAAGTTCTTTACGGTCAGACTTAGTACTGTGTGTACATGTCCATTTCACAGAAATCTTTTGATCAACTTATAGTTGAGACGATTAGCTTCAAGATGAGCTATCTCTCATGAAAAACTTTACACTATGTTGCAAGATCTAACTTGTACAAGTGCCGGAAAATGTTTATTGAGAAAATTGTAACTGTTAACTAACTTTCACAGTAACATGAAATCACTTAGATTTCTTCACACAAGAATAACGCGCTCAGATCTTTCCACATGAACATGTGTTTTCTATTAGAGAAGATGTGTACAAAAATAGCTTGGCCTCACTTTGCTCATAGCTATGGAAAACTCTCCTACTCTGAGTAGTTATTCCTTACCATCTCTCTCAGATGAATACTCGACAGTTCAGGCTCTATTATTCATCTCTATATACGCAATCTCTAGCATCTTCTATATCTCACTTCTATATACCTCTAATATGCACTCTCTCAACTCTCTTATATACATTTTTATCCAAGATTCAAAACTCGTACTTCAAGAAATTTCTACACCGTATATTACAGGCGTGAATTTGTCCCTTCACTAAGGCTTGCTTTTCTAAATGCGTTGTTTCTGCTTCTCTTTGTCTTTCTTCGTCTTTATGTCTGTCTGTATGTCAAATTTGTGAGTGATTCTTCAACAGCTCCCCCTCAATCACTAATTTGCATTCTCTGATCTTTCATATATTCTTCTTTTCTTTTATACCTGCAATTTCTTTGAATCTGCTTGTCTTTACTCCTTCCAAGCTCTTTGTCAGAATATTTGCTATCTGATCTTTTGTAGGAGTGAATACTATTTCAATCTCCTTCTCCATTACCTTTTCCCTCAAGAAATGATATTGAATCTCTATGTGCTTTGTTCTTGCATGAAATATTGGATTTGCTGCAAGATACAACAAACTCATATTATCTCCAAGTATGATAGGTATACCTTGATCAATACCCATGCTTTTGAACAAGGTCTGCATCCATATCACTTCTTTCGCTGCTTCTACAAGTCCTTTATATTCTGCTTCTGTTGACGATAAAGCCACTGTGTGTTGCTTCTTTGAACACCAGCTTAGAAGCTTATCTCCTAGGTATATCATATACCCATGTGTTGACCTTCTGTCATCTTGATTTCCTGCCTAGTCTGAGTCACTATATGCTCTCAGCTTTATATCTGATGTAAAAGGATAATATAATCCTTCCTTTATAGTGCTTTTGATATATCTAAGAACTCTTTGTCCTGCAACCCAATGTTGATCCTTCGGACAATGCATAAAATGTGAGAGAACTCCTACTGCATAACTAAGATCTGGTCTTGTTAACGTAGCATAAATCAGGCTTTCCACTAAAGATTGATACTTTCTCATATCTTTAAACTCTGCACCACCATATTTGCTGAGTTTATGATTGACTTCAAGTGGTGTTGAAGCTTCTCTGCAATTCTCCATGTTAAAATTCTTCAGTAAGTTTAGGAGATATCTTTCTTGTGAAACATATACACCATGATCTGTATATGTAATTTCCATACCAAGAAAGTATGATAACTTTCCTAGATCACTGATCTTGAACTCTTTTTCAAGCAGTCTCTTTACCTCCTTGATTCCTTCATCTGAGGTACCTGTAATTATAATGTCATCTACATAAATACAAATGTAGATCATACCTTCTTCTCTTCTCTTAATGAGTAGACTTGCATCTGCCTTTGAACTTTGGTATCCAAGATCATTGAGATACTTCACAAGTCTATAATTCCAAGCTCTTGGAGCTTGCTTCAATCCATAGAGATCTCTTCTTAATCTGCAAACATGATTTGGGTAATTGGAACTTACAAACCCTTCAGGTTGTTCCATGTAGATTTCATCTGATATATATCCATTTAAAAATGCATTCTTTATATCCAGCTGACTTAGCTTCCATCCTTTTGATGCTGCTACAGCAATCAATGTCCTTATGGTTGACATCTTTGCCACCGGACTAAACGTTTCATCATAATCTATGCCATGCGTCTGAGCATAGCCTTTGACCACCAGTCTAGCTTTATATCTAGCTATCCTTCCATCTGCAAGTTTCTTAACTTTGTAAACCCATTTATTTCCAATCACTTTCTTATCATTTGGTTTTGGAACAAGTTCCTAAGTCTTGTTCTCTTTTAGCGCATTGAACTCCTCCTTCATTGCTTCTTCCCATTGTTTATTACCTTTTGCTTCACTGTAATTCTGAGGTCCTTCATCTTCCTTTACTGAGTAAGCACAGTCTTTCTGAGTCAAATAAGAAGTGTCATAGGAATACCTTGTTGGTTGTTTCCTAACTCTGTTTGACCTTCTTGGTTCAAACTCTTCATGTGTATCTGAATACACATCTTCATCAAATCTTGGTCCATCTTCATTTCTCATACCTGATCCGATCCTGGACGTACTTGCCTGCATATGATCTTCATCTCCATTTACCTGCATATGTGATTTACTTTTTTCAATTCTTCTTATCTCTTCTTCAAGTGTTTCAACACTTTGCTCTTTATCTGTATACCAGCTCTTTCCCTCATCAAATGTCACATCTCTGGAAACAATAAACTGTTTGGTTAGAGGACTCCATAACCTATAACCCATCTGTTTTTCATCATATCCGATGAACACATATTTTTCTGCTTTTGGTTCAAGCTTATGTCTCAATTGTGATGGTACATAAGCATAAGCAACTGATCCAAACACTTTACAATGATCAAGTGTTGGTTTCTTACCCCACCAAGCTTCAGAAGGGGTCATCCCATTTAAAGCTGTACATGGTGATCTATTTACCACATATGTAGCTGTATTTACAGCCTTAGCCCAAAGATAATTTGGACAATTATTCTCTTTTAGCATCGCTCTTGCAAACTCAACTAGAGTTCGGTTTCTTCTTTCTGCTACTCCATTTTGTTGCGGTGTATACCTGCAAGTGATTTCTCTTTTGATACCTGCATTCCACAGATAATCATTAAACTCTCGAGAAAAATATTCTCCTCCTCCATCAAACCTTAGTCTTTTAAGTTTCTGTCTCGTAAGTCTTTCAGCGTATGCATAAAAATGCATGAAAGCTCCAAATACTTGTGACTTCTCTTTCAAAACATAAAGAGTTATCCATCTTGTTGCATCATCAATAAAAAGAACATAATACCTTGAGCCGCTGATAGATCCTTCTTTTGTCGGTCCCCATACATCTGTATGTATGAGCTCTAGCACACCATCGTGTTTGTACCCTTTCTTCTGAAATGGTAACCTGTGGGCTTTTCCCATCTGACAGGCTTCGCACTTGTGAATCATATGTTGATTCTTCATATTTGGTAATCCTCTCACGGATTGTTTCTCCACCATAGTTTTGATTCCTCTTTCATTAAAATGTCCTAACCTCTTATGCCAGAGGTCTAACTCTGTAGATACCTCATTACCATGTGTGTTCAAGGCTTGACCAACATTCCCTTGTACTTCAAGAGTGAAAAGTCTACCTTCCTTTCTACCATGGACAATTTGATTGTATCCATTCTCTTGATCTTCAACAAATACTCCTTCATTTGTAAACCTGACTTGAAAACCTTTTTCTACTATCTGTCCCACACTAATCAGATTCTTCGGGATTGTTAGAACATACAAAACATTTGTTAGTAGGTCAGCTCCATTCTTACACTTTACTTTTCCAATTGACCTTACATTATGTTTTGTGTTGTCGCCTGTTGTACTGTATGATTTGAAATACCTCCTTCAAGTTCTGATAACAATTCTATATTTCTTGACAAATGATTTGAACAACCAGAGTCATTATAGAATACCTTGAGATCTTCATTCTCTAACATACTTATCGAGTTCATCATCAATGTTGTATGACCATCATTCTACGTATCATTCGCATAGTTGTAGTAGGTAGTGTTGTGAGACTGATTCTGTCCCCAACTTCTTGCTCCACCTCTACCATATCCACCTCTTTGGCTTTGTCTTCCTCTTTGATATCTTCGGCTTCTGCCTCTACTGTTGTTATTCTGATTCTGACTTGATCCTTGAGAATTATGCCAACAATCATGAGCCAAATGATTGCTTAATCCACTGATCGAACAAATCTTCTTGTTGTTATTCTGATTACCTCTTCCTTTTGTATTACCTCTGCTTTTACTTCTGTTACCTCTTCCTCTTGCAAAATTTTCTTGAGTAGATATCTCTTCTTCATCTTTTTCTTTACCTTTCTTCTTACTTTTTGCATAAATAGCCGAACTATGTCCTTTTTCTCCATCTGTCTTCAAATCTTGCTCAAACTTTAACATTAGTCCAAGCAATTGATTTAAATCTGGTACAAAATGATTTAAAGAAAGTTCGGTTGAGAGTACAAAAGGTTTCCACCTTTCATCTCCTCTCAGTCCTGCAAGCACTTGTGCTATCAACCTGTGATCTTCGATATCTTCGTCAATAGATCCAAGACTGTCTGCCAAGTCTTTCATCTTAGTGACATAATCACTAATGCTTTGACTTTGCTTTTTCTTGAACATTGTAAATTTTGACCATAAGCTAGCCTTCCTAGCTTTTGTCGTATTTTGAAAATGATCTTCCAATGCACTCCATATGTCTTCCGCTTTCTCCAGACCTCTAATGTGTGGTAACAAATGATCTCTAATGGTATTCTAGATATAAGCTCTTGTCGTTGCATCTTTCTTCTGCCACAGCTTCAAGGCTTCTAACTCTTCTTTCTTTGGTTGACTATCGTCTTCGAATGTTGGCTTCTTTTCTTCTCCTGTCACATATATCATTAAGTCCTTACTCATAAGTAAGGCTTCCATTCGCATTACCCATGCGGGATAATTATCTCTGTCCAATTTGTCAATAGAGATATGATATGCCATAATCTTCTTGTTTCTGTTACTTCCGGTGAGTGTAATGTTAAAAGGTTTTACCTTTTACAAACATTTACCCTTGAGAATTACTTCGGAACGTTTCTTGATGCCGTTTGTTGTTGATCATCTCAGCTTTCACCTTTCTTGTGAAAGTTCTTCGAATTCTCTTGTATCTTCACTTCCGTTTACTCTTGAGGATATTGTTGCTCTTCAGAATCTTTCTGCTCTGATACCACTTGTTGATGTCGACACGACAAAAAGCTTGATAAACTAAGCTACAAAATTTTTCCGTGTCACAACAAAAACTAAGCTAAAGTGATGTTAGAACACCTCTATAATCATCAGTAGCTTAGCAGCCTGAAAACTTTACTACTGTTTTAGTGATCAATCAATTAACTTAAACAGATACGACAGACTTAGAATCTGATAAGCTACAAATCTTCTTAGATATGCTTGAGGAATCCCAACAAAAGGAGTTAGAACCATGACTTGAAGATGTTGACACTGCTAATGGGTTAACTATTGATTGGGAAATAATAAAAGCAGAGGTGCAGTGCCTAGCACAATGACAAGAAAGACATTTGAATCGCATGTGCTAGGGATGGATCACCAAAACAAGAGTTGCCTAGGCCTGAAGTAGAGCATACAAACCAAACTAGGGATGATTCTAAAATTGTTCAACTAGAATCTTGTTGGAGGAGATGGTGGATAGATTCCAGACATGAACTGGTACTGCAAAACCCTGATTCACACCAACCAAGAACAAGTTATGGAGAGTGTAGTAGAGCCCTTGAGCTTCCTAATTATCACAAATAATCACCTATGTGCTTTGGAGCATGATCCTCTAATAAATGGATCAAAACAAATGAGTGGAAAGTTCAACCAAGAGCTTAGACTTGCTATTTTGGTCTCTGCACATGTTTAGTAAAATGAACAATGCTCTCAATCTGCTAGCAATTAGGTGAATTCCTTTTGGGAATATCTAAATTTAGATAGCTACCAATCATGAGTTATCTCAATAAAAAAGATCAACTATACATTGAGAATGATGCTTAGTAAGTTGAAGGACTATCCCAACATTTTTGGAGTGCTACAATATACAGGCCAGTGAGTAGAAATATGAAGATATCTCGAGATTGAGAAAAGCAATGATAATGAAATTTTGTGACTATGAACTAGACAATATGCTAAACATATAGCACTTTAAATCACATCAAATGATCAAGTGTGCACTAAGAACAAGCTCTGAGAAGTTTACTGTTCTGAGATGATCATAACAGAGAAGTGAAGTAGAGAAGTGATCAATGTATATGTATTAAATCACATAGAAATACAATGTCATTGGCAAGGTATAATTGCACAATGTGAGGGTAGTGAAGTGGCTATAGAATGAGCTCATTAATCACACAAATCCTTCTCAATTGATCTCTCTAATCGGGCTCTAGTCACGTGAGTATTTGACTCACTTTTATAGGTAAAGTTGGAGCCAAAGTTTGAATTCAAATTCAAATTCTCACCATAAAGTGAGTCCTAGACTTTAGGATTTATTATCTCATCTATTTTCCATCAAGGTTTTTAGACTTCATTCCTCTTAACTCCATGTGGGGTTAGTGCAATGATCATATGCCCTTTTACAAGGATAAAAGGTAATTGGCTTTTATACGGGAATAGTCATATGTGACTATATGTAGGCTTGAACTCTTTTGCACCAACAACTCCCCCTAAAGCCTAACATGCTTGGTCTTCATTACTCTTTGATTTCCTGCAAACCAATCATCATTATGAATTGTTCATCTTAGTTCCATCCAAAGATTTTGTGAGCATATCTGCACACTGGAAATTGGTTGATACATAGGACAATTTGATGTCCTTGTTGAGTAGCTTCTCTCTTACATAATGGTAGTGCACTTCAATGTGATTAGTCCTTGCATGATATACATGATTAGCAGCCAAATGAAGTGAACTAGTGTTATCTCCAAAAATCATTGGAGTATAAGAATGTACTGTTGATGACAATGTTATAATTGGTTGTTTCTTTGATGTCCATGATATTAGCTTTGATCTTGCAAAATATAAGTAACCAGAAATGCTTCTCTTATCATCCGTGGAGCTAGCCCAATTAGCATCATAATACATCTTGATATCCAAATCAGAAGTGAATGGATAAAACAACCCTTCATTTGTGGTACCCTTTAAATATTTTAATATCCTCTTGGAAGCTTCCATGTAAGGCTTTCTTGGTGTATGCATAAATTGGCTTAATGTACTTACTCCATAACATATGTCCATTCTTGTTAGGGTTGCATAATTAAGACTCCCAACAAGCTTTTGGTAACCTGTAATATCTTCAACGAGTTCTCCCTCATGAGAACCAAGCTTCTGGTTGAGTTCCATGGGTGTACCTGTAATTTTAGTGTTCTCCATCTTGAATTTCATCAACATATCATGAATGTACTTCCTCTGAGTAATAAAGACACCAGAATCTTTATATACAAGTTCTAATCCAAGAAAGTATGTTAACAAACCAAGGTCACTGATCTTAAACTCTTCCATCATCTGAGATTTGATTTGCTTGATGCCATTGGCATCATTCATTGTAATGATAATGTCATCCACATGGACACATAAGTAAATAACCTGTGAGTTAGTCTTCTTTATGAACAAAGAAGAATCTGCTTTGCTAGCAAAAAATCCTTGATTATGCAAATATGTGACAAGCCTATGGTTCCAAGCTCTAGGAGCTTGCTTTAAACCATAGAGTGCTTTCCTTAGAGTGCATACATAATCTGGTTTTTCCTTGTCTTCATACCTTGGTGGTTGAGCCATGTAAACTTCTTAGGAATGCATTCCTAACATCTAACTGATATAGGTTCCAATTCTTTGAAGCAGCAATACTTACCAAAACTCTGATTGTTGGCATCTTAGCCATAGGTGAGAAGGTCTCCTCAAAATACACTACATGGGTTAGACTTGCTTTATACCTGTTTATAGAACCATCTGAATTCTTCTTAGTTTTATATATCCACCTGGATCCTATTACCTTCATGCTTGGTTTCTTGGGAACCAAATGCAAAGTGTTGTTCTTCAGAAGTGCTTCAATTTTTTCCTGCATGGCTTCTTTCCATTCTTTCTTCTTATTGGCTTCTTCAAATGAACAAGGCTCTTCTGACATAGAATCTTTAGTCATGCATACAAAATGCTTGGTGACTACTGATGTGTCATAGCCATACCTTATGGAATTTTTACTCTCCCTTTGAGATCTTCAGAGTACTTGATTGGAAGACTTTGGAATATCTTCCAATTGCTTGAACTTGGTCTTGCCCTTTGACTTCCAAGCCTTGAAGTCAATATGTTCTTCATCTTTTGTTGACATCTTCAGATAATTGTGGTTCTTCTTGAGTCAGAGTTGGAAAATCACTTTTCAAATCATAAGGTAGCTTAATTTTCCTGCAATCATCTTCAAACCATGAATTATTTTCATCAAACACCACATCCCTACTGACTGTAAATCCTTTGTTAGTGGGATTGTACAACCTATATCCCTTCTCGTTTTGGTCATAGCCAATGAATATACACTTTTCAGCTTTTGGATCAAGCTTCCCTCTAATATGTAAGGGTATATGTGCATAAGCAATGCACCCAAAGATTTTACAGTGGTCCAATGAGGGTCTCCTACCATTCCATGCCTCATAATGTATCATTCCATCCAAGGATTTGAATGGGATCCTATTAATCAAGTATGTGGTTATGGAGACAACCTCTACCCATAGGTAATTTGGTAGTTTCTTTTCATTCAACATTGATCTTATAGCCTCTACTATTATTCTATTCCTCCCTCTAATCTGTAAGGGTATATGTGCATAAGCAATGCACCCAAAGATTTTACAGTGGTCCAATGAGGGTCTCCTACCATTCCATGCCTCATAATGTATCATTCCATCCAAGGATTTGAATGGGATCCTATTAATCAAGTATGTGGTTATGGAGACAACCTCTACCCATAGGTAATTTGGTAGTTTCTTTTCATTCAACATTGATCTTATAGCCTCTACTATCAGTCTATTCCTCCTCTCTGGCACTCCATTTTGTTAAGGAGTGTATCTTGTTGTGACTTCTCTCTTTATACCTCTATCTTGTAAGAATGAGTCAAATTCATGTGAGAAATACTCACCGCCTCCATCAGATCTGATCCTCTTCAAGCTTCTACCTGTTTGGTTCTCAATTAATGCCAAATATTTTTTGAAACAAGTGAAGACCTCATCTTTATGCTTCATGAAGTAAATAATTGTCCATCTACTATAATCATCTATGAATGAAACATAGTACCTTGACCCTGAGATTGATGGATCTCTGCTAGGACCCTACACATATGTGTGCACAAGCTCCATTTTTAGACCTCATTTAGACCTTCAAATAGCACCTAGAACCTATTTTTTAACTATGCCGGTCACTAGATGTGCAACTCATCAAAACTAGTCTAGAATCTATAAAAAGAGCTAGAGAGCTCATTTTTGGGGTTAGCTAGTGTAGACTTGTATGAGCTAGTGAGAGCTTGAGCTTGTAATTGAGATCTTGAGTAATAGAGCCTATTTTCCTACCTTCCATTGTGTCTCGCTTGTCTCTTACATGTGTGTGTATGTGTGTGTGCATCTCTATGCTTCTCACCTTCACTCTCACTACATCTCACATTCACAATCTTCATATCACTCCTATCTCTTCCGCGGATTGACATTAAGGAGGTGGAGTTTCTTAACGTGGTACTTACCATTGTGAGAGCGCAAGTCATAAGCCAAACACATATACACAATTTGAGTGAGAGCGCAACATCCATGGATGACTTTTTCCTTTCCCATCTTTGTTGTGCTAGATACAATTGATCAATGATCCAACTTGCAAGCTCTATGGTCTGGCGCCCAATACATGCTAAATACAAACCAAACCAAATATGCTTGTGAGGCATAGTGAAACGATCCTGAGCTGGGAATGCAAAATTTTGCATACAGATACGTAATGGTTTAGATAGCTCAGGTGCGATGGCTAAGATGTCTTCCCATTTGATAATGTCACCACGCTTCATCGGCTCTGGAATCAGCCTTTCTCGCTCTGTCGGCGTGTGAGTTCCATGGATCTTAATTGCAGCTCGAATCAAATCCTTTGAAAGATAGAACTTCTTGAAAGGGGGGTCATTTACCAAGGATGGCAGAATGAAAGTACCCGGCAAGTCCTTATTCTCGGAGGCTATAAGTGTGGTCACCAGGTAGTAGCATCTATAAAAATCTGGTTTGGGTAGTGGATCACTGAAGTATTCGTAAAACCTACTCTCGCCCAAACATGCTTTAAGTCTTCTTTATTTTGGAGTGCTTCAAATTCTTTGGAGAAGAACTGATACTTGCCCCACTTACTACTGTCAAAAGTCAACGTGGCATCAAAAAGAAAATCTGCATCCGCCAAAGGTCTTGCTAAACCTTGGAACCAATGTGAATTACAGTGAACTTTTTCGATGTATCCCCTGGGAGGGTCATCAATCGGCATAGGTCCTAGGAATCCTTGAAATTCAGGTGGTTGTACCGTGGGATGTGGTCCCGCTAGTAATTCACCAAAATTGACCACATGTACACTGGGGCCAGCTTCATGTCATCCTTTTGTTTGCATGATGATGGATGCAAATATGGAGAAGATCTGATACAAAAGATTAGCACATTAGTATGGAAATTAATCATGATCCCATTAAAGTGAGACCGTAATCCCTTTCCATAACCGATGTGTAACCCCTGTAGCCAAGTGTTGTGAGGTGGTTTATGGAATGATTTTTGCAAAACTAATGTAGATCTCTAGACACCTACATGCTTCAGATAGTGCATACATTGCTTGATGAGATGTTATTACAAGTGATGTTGGGTTATAGTGTGTGAATTTGTACAAATTTCAGTTGTGAATGAGTTATTA
Organism: Ceratopteris richardii; assembly: GCA_020310875.1. Taxonomy (NCBI): domain Eukaryota; kingdom Viridiplantae; phylum Streptophyta; class Polypodiopsida; order Polypodiales; family Pteridaceae; genus Ceratopteris; species Ceratopteris richardii. The sequence continues at coordinate 34,487,205 of CM035443.1, read as the reverse complement.
CAAGGGTAGTGTTTAGTCGGGGTGGGAGTAATGTTAGACAACAGATTTTGAGGAGGCAACGGATACATTTCGGTATCTACTTCCTAAGGGTAGTTGAGTGGGTGGTATGTTTCTACTGAGGGACAAAAGGTGATATTGGATGTGGTGGTGTTGAGGGGTGAAGAGATTTTTGAGGGGTATATGTTACATGGCTTGAGTGTTGAGCTATGATACACTGCTTGGGTACCCATATCTGCATGGGTGTGGGCTGATTAGTTAAGTACTTCTTGATAATCCAAATCTATCGACTGTTCATACTTGTAGAAGAAGTTCGAGGAAGTGTCAGATGCTGACTCTACTTCTACCTTAACTTCTTCTTGTCATTGTCTGCATTGTTGAAATCTATCAGTGCTTTCTGTCCTTTTGGCACCCATATTTGTCTCGTGCTGCTTGTTTTGTGATGTTGATACTGTTGCTTTTTTTGCCTAGTCTGGTAGTGTCATCGGTTTGGGTTCCTTTGTTGTGGTTGAATCCTTTGTGGTTGGGTTGGAGAGGTCGGGTTGACGCTCTGCTTTGAAAAAGAAGGGAGGTCCAACACTTGCAGAAGCTGCCCATTAGGAAGTGCAACATTTTGTATCATTAATCTAGGCCAGTCTATAGTAAGTGTGGAAGGATGGGCACCGCATGGTTTTGTGCCCATGTGGCCGCAAACAAATCTATAGTTACTACAGTTGAAGGCCATGAAAAATTAGCTTAGGATGAGTTTAGGAAACAAATACATGAAGAATTCTTCCTTGAAGACTTTAGTCAACATAGAAGAGAGGGATTTATGAAATGGGCAAACTGACCTAAACCTCAAACCTCTATTAGTGAACTCCATAGTGAGTTCATGAAAAGATTTTCCTAACTCCCATAGGTGGATAGTACTTCTCTCACTATTGACATCATTATCAATTCCCTTAAAATCTTGAGTCCAAATGTGAGAGTAGAAGTAGAGAGAAGACTTGAAGAGCTAGGGAAAAGATATGGTCTGACTAATGATTGAAATACTATGAGGAGGGTAGTTGAAGTCGTTGCTCACATGAAACAAAGGTAATCAATAATATGAGAAAACACTTAATCCTCAATCTAGTATGCCACATTTGAATGAACCTAGGGAGATACATGCCACTATGAAGGTTGATGTAGCATCCACATCTAGAATCCCTAATGAACTTCAATTAGAAATCCTTTGTAATAAATTTGGAAATATGATGAGGATGCAAACCAACTAGATCAAAGAAGTCTCATCACTACAAAATATGGTATAATCTCTTATTGCTCAGGATAATACTATCAAACAATCAAACTTGTCTCAACAACCTCTCAAACCATTTTACCTCAACAAATTTCTCAAACAACAATTCCTCAACCACCAATTCATCAGCCTAACTTTCAAAGGACAATAAAGCTTGTGGCTATATACTAAGAGCTTGTGCCAATGTTCCGGTGAGGTGGAATTACCGATGTATTCCACTTCTTCATCCAGGACATTATACTTATGAGATGATTTTAGGTCAACCTTTCATATGTGAGACTATAATGGAAACTAAAGGTATGGATGATGGGTTTGCATATGCTAGGATTTAGTCTAAAGATGATTTGCACTCACTCAAATTGATGACCATCAACCCAAAACATTTACAAAATTGAGAACACATAAAAAAGTCTCCTATATACTCACAAGAGAAAGTATGTGATGATTTCTTACCTCTACATGCATTTTGAGCATATTTTGACCAAACTTTTTGGTAGAATCCCTGTTGAGCAAGACAACGATGGAAAATGGATTGATATTTGAAAGCTTTTCTTTTTGTTTTCCTTCTTTAAAATTGCAATTTTTTTAAAGGCAAAAACATAACCAAAAAAACATAAAAAACCAAGAAAATTTCCTCAAAAGCAAACAATTCATCTTACGGGATGAGCACATTGAACATATAATTGAAACTTCATCCACTTTCTCATTACTTGAAGAAATTCATTAAACTTTACTCTACCTTGAGCATGAAAAAATTGCTCCTTGAGTGATGATTACATAATGAGGCTTGTCCCTCTTAGATAATATTTGAAGCTCCAAAAGCTCTTGCAAAAAAGCATATTCTATGTGATCACTAAAACCAACAATCTAGAAAAATCCGTCATGAAAATAGCTTCACCAAATTTGGTGCAATTCGAAAAAACAATACCATCATTTTTTTGTGTTGGTTGTTGATGGGACATGAACTCAGGTCCCTTGATATATCCTAGAATTGTTTGATATAGAACAAGTCGCCCAACACCTTCTTGTGAGAGGGTTCTATGGTGAACTAATCATATGCTTCAGTTATTGAGTATTTTGGAGCATATTGGACATTGTCTCCAACAATACCCCCTTCAATGTCATAATGGTGCAATGTTTAATAACCTGTAAAACTTTTGTGACTCCACATATCTCTTGACTTCTTTCCACTAAATCTTGAACTGACTATGCATGAATCTGAATACTTGCCAAATTCCAAACTGAATGTCCGAATGTGTATTACATAGATATATCAAGAAACCAACTGCTTGACTACATAATGTAGCATGAAATGGTTCTGAATTTGCTTCTAACTGTAATGACATATTGACATTGATAGGTATGTGCATAGTCTTGGAATCTATCATCTCAAACCTTTCTAGTAACTTCTCAATGTATTTTTGTTGTGTCATGTAGATACACTCTTCTATGTACTTGAACTCAATCCCTAAGTCATTTACATCAAATGTATGCTTAAGTTGTCCTTTAAACAACTGAAAATCTAAATTTGTGGGACATGTGATAACTGTATCACTTTATAGTGCATCTTGAACATTAGCTGGTTCATTCTCAATTGAAGTAAGGGCTAAAATATTATGACTCTCAAAATGTTCTAGATAATTTACCTGGTCTTTTTTTGTCTCATTGTTTGACTTCTAGTTCTTTCAGTGTATTTCTTTATACCAATGTCCTTACAGGTTTGATATAACAAATTTGGTGTATTCTTAAAAAGTGGTGGTATCCTTTTTGATTCTTCGATATCTGTTTCTTCTAGAACTCTGGAACCTTCTCTAACTTCATAAGTCGGAACTTCAAGAGGTACTGATGATGGACTAGGTACTAATGTAGGTAATAAAATTCTTTCTTCACCTACATCTCTCAGGTTTTGAGTACATTAATCACTCCCTTGTATGGCTGAATGTAAGAATCCAAATTCCTTCTAAGAAATGCATAGTCATCTACTTTTATGAATTTTGAAATTTCTTCCTTTTTATCATAAATCAGACTTTCTGCAATATATGCATTGTGTGAGAGTAGGATATCACTTGTATTTGGGACATAGAATCTGTATCCTTTGCTTTTGATTGCATAATAAATAAAGATTGCTTTAATGGATTATACATCAAGCTTAACATGATCCTTCTTCTCAATGTGTGTTGGTGCAAAAGATTCCAAGCCTACATACTTGGACGATTAGCATGTATCTCATTGTTGATATATTTAGGTAGTGATGTGTGTGAACACTCTAGGACCGCCGGGGCACTTTTTTCCCTCTTTAGGAGGTTTTTTTCCCCCAGCTTGTATATACGCCTATTGCCCTAATGGGCTACTTATCTTTGTACATTCTCTAGTAATACATTCAGTCTTGTGTGTTGTGCTCCAAGCTTCTTCTTCTTCCTTGTGCTGTTCGCGTGCTTCCGCAGATGTCTAACTCCAACACTCATATAGTCACATATGACTATTCCCTTATAAAAGCCAATTACCTTTTATCCTTGTAAAAGTGCATATGCCAATTGCACTAACCCCACGTGGAGTTAGGACGAATAAAATCTCAAACCCTTGATGGAAAATAGATGAGATAATAAAGCTTAAATTCTAGGACTCACTTTACGGTGAGAATTTGAATTTGAATTTGAATTCAAAGCTTGGCTCCAACTTTAACTATAAAAGCGAGTCAATTACTCGTGTGACTAGAGCCGGATTAGAGAGATCAATTGAGAGGGATTTGTGTGATTAGTGAGCTAATTATATAGCCACTTCATTACCCTCACATTGTGCAATTATACATTTCCAATGACATTGTGTTTCTATGTGATTTAACACATATACATTGATCACTTCTCTGCTATGATCATATCAGAATAGTGAACTCTCAGAGCTTGTTCTCATATTTGATGTGATTTAAAGTTCTATAGATTCAGTATATTGTCTACTTCATAGCTACAAAACATCATTATCATTGCTTTTCTCAATATTGAAATATCTTCATATCTTTGTTCACTAGTTTGCATATTGTAGCACATTGAAAATCTTGGGATAGTCCTTCAACTTGCTAAGCATCATTCTCAGTGTACAATTGATCTTTTTTACTGAAATAACTCATGATTGGTAGCTATTTAAGTTATTAATATATTCCCAAAAGTAATTTAGCTGATTTCCAGTAGGTTGAGAGCATTGTTCATTTTACTAAACATGTGTAGAGACCAAAACAGCAAGTCTAAGCTCTTGGTTGAACTTTCTACTCATCTATTTTGATCCATTGATTAGAGGATCATTCTCCAAAGCACATAGGTGATTATTTGGGATCATTAGGAAGCTCAAGGGGTCTACTACACTCTCCACAAATTTTTCTTGGCTGGTGTGAAGCAAGGTTTTGTAGCACCACTTCATCTCTAGAATATATCCACCATCTCCTCCAACAGTGGTATCAGAGCAACAACAAGAAAGATGGGAGATCAATTTCCATCATTCATTGAAAAATTGGATAGGAGCAACTATCTTGCATGGTTCCTAAGGCTACAAGAATATCTCCTAGGAAGAAGCTTATTTGGATACATCTCTAGAGATGAGGAAATGCCAATATTCAGAAGCAAACATCAACCTACTAGAGAAGAGCAAGAAAGGCTAACTACATGGAGTGCAAAGGATGCTCTAGCCAGGTCTTATATACTTAACTCAATATCTGATTTCTTATTACCTCACATTAGGCATTGCAAGACCTCCCATGAGACTTGGGAAGTACTTTCTTCATACTTCTCATCAAATGCAAGGGCTAGGAAGAACCAGCTATGGATGGAGTTCACAACCTTGAAGAAGCAACCAAAGGAAAGTGTAATTGACTATGTAACCAAGATGAAGGATGTAGTTTGCAACATGACTACGACTACAACCACCATGTGCTTGAGAGATGACTCTCCTCCCAACCAAATTCCTCTATATATAGCTCTCTCCAGGGGACTGCCTTCTTGGGCAGGTGGATACTAACCATCCAAGTGTCAGCCATGTAACTACATGTGCGCCAAGTGTCCTAGTTAACTCAAGTTAACTCAAGTGGATGCTTCTAGAAGGCTCTAGATCTCTTTGGGAAAAATACTCTCCCCATGTCTCCCATGGGATTGAACCCAAGACCTCTTCCTTCACATCCTTGAGACTTAACCACTAAGCTAAGTGGATCACTTGTTCACAAGAGCACAAGACCTCCTAGTAAGTCTAAACTCGAGATCTTTGGTCATACACACGGATGACCAAACGGTGTCCGATTTCAGATCTGTCTGAACCGAGGAGACCCTCAGATCATAGACTTTACTTTACTACATAGTTGATCAACTTGGAAGCATTGGAGAAGAGATAGAAGAGGAGCAGATAGTAAGGCAAATCATAAATGGTATCAAAGCTGATGATAAGTGGGAGTCCTTCACCACGGCAATGGACCTATATATGGATATGCAAATACCTAACCTCAACACGTTGATGTGGCAACTCTTCACACACGAGACAAAGCTCAACAAAAATGGAGACAAATCTAGAGGTAATCAATCTTCTGACCTTTACACAGATAGAAATAAAAGTAAAGATAAAGGTAAAGGTAAAAAGAATGAAGAAGAGGCTAGTATCTCTCAAGTGAACTTCACAGGTAGAGGAAGAGGTACTAGAGGAAGGGGCAGGTGGAGATCATACAACTCTTCACATTGCAACATCTGTGGCCTATTCAACCACAGAACAAATGAGTGCTTCAAGAACATAAGGAATCATAGAGGAAGAGGTTTCCATAGAGGAAGCTACAGACAACCCAAAGGTAGGTTCAACAATGGAGGAAGTAATTACCATCACAACTACAACCAAAGCTACAACATTAACTATCAAGGAGGCTTTAGAGGTAGAAGAAATTATAACAACTACACAAAAAACCAAGAGGATTCTCCGTTGATCATGAACATGACTTGCATAATTTGATGCATCTATATGGAATGGTTTATTCCAATCAGGAGTGATCAGTATTGGTGTTGTTCACAAATGTCTCTAGCTCATTGAAGGAATTTTTGCATTCTTCATTCCGCTCAAAATTTTTCAAACAAGGCATAAAGAGGTTTAGCTATGATTGTGTGAATGTGGATAAACCTGCGGTAATATCAGCAATGGCCCATAAAGGCTTGTACCTCTTGAACATTCCTTGGCCTTGGCAACTCTGCTATAGCTTTGACTTTGTCCTCACCTATTGATATTCCATTTTCAGAAACAGTATGACCTAAGATCTTACCTTGACATACCATGAACACACATTTTTCTAGGTTCAGACACACTCGATATTCTCTACACTTGTTGAAGATCTATCTGAGCTCAAGGATGTGGTATCTTCTTTCTTGGGAATGAGCGCATAAATCATCCACATATACTTCTAAGCTCTTTCACAAGAACTCTTTGAAGACATGGCACATGAGCCTTTGGAATGTGGCAGGCGCATTGGTGAGCCCAAATGGCATCACATGAAATGCAAAGATTCCCCACTCTCTGGCAAAGGCCATTTTGTGTTGATCTTCAGGGGCAATGGCTACTTGGTTGTAACCTCAAAATCCATCAAGGAAACTTTAAACTTCCTTGCCTGCGACATGCTCCAATAAATGTTTGGTGATTCGAAGCAGATAGCTATCCCTGATCGTAGCAGCATTAACTTTTTAAGGTTAATACACACTCACAAATTTCCATTCTTCTTGGGCACCACTACAATGGGAGACACCCATTTAGTATGCTCAATTTTATAGATAAATCCAGCTTCAATCAATCTATCAATTTCTTCCTTTATTTTGGCTGCATAAGTGTCATTATATGTGTAGAGCTTCTGTTTGGTGGGCTTGGCATCAGCTATCATAGGGATCGTATGAGAAAATATTTCTAGATCTACTCCCTTTAGGTCTCTATAGGTCCATGCAAACAAGTCCCTATATTTTCTTATAAAAGCTACAAGCTCTACGTCTTCTTCTTCACTTAGGTCGTCTCCTATGTACGTACATTGCTCTTCATTCTCTTCAATGGTTACTACAATTTTTTTTGCTCTTTTCTTTATTGTCATATGCTTCTCATGTGATGGCCTTTCTCTTAGGCATTTGTACCAGAATTTTCTGGTCTTCAACTTCATATTTCTTGAAATTCTCTAGTACTTCGAACAATGATTCCTCCTCTTCTTGTTTCACTTCTTTTCGTTTCTTTTTCTTTTGACCAACTTCACTTCCATCCTTTGAATTTACAGTTTTGATGGAGAGGTTCTTCTTTTTTTTGGGTGAATACTCCTATGTCTTCTAGATAGTGGTCCTCTGAATTGAAGCAACTACCCATCACAATGGATTCTAGATCATCCTCATCCTCTTCTTCTTGTATGACATCACAAGGGTCACATCCTTCTAGCAAGGACTCACACATGAACATAGAGATATCATAACCCTCCTCATCACAATGAGGTGTCCTTTGTTCTTCATTGATAGCAATATCCATGGTGGCTAAGGTTTTTGCCCAACCGTGAGGCTCAAATTCCTCATTTGAAAGATCATCAATGTGTAGGTTGGGTCTGTAACCAGTCTGTCCCCTTGAGAAGTCCCTTCTTCTCTTGCTTTTAGGCATCTTTCCTCTTCCTTTGCAACCTTTCAAATCCACAAGTGAGTATCTTCATGCATCCAAGAGGATCAGGAGAACTTTCAGAATGCATAGAGATCGAATCTTCTTGCAGCTTGTGGATAGGATTCCAGTGTAGGGGTGGTACATCTAAAGGTATAATATTTTAGATTGACCTTGGTTGTGACCCCTAAGTGCTGCAATAACAAGGATTTGGTTCCCCAATCTTCTATGTTCTATAGTTGTCGTAGTAAGGGTCTTCCTAGGATCATCTCATAGACATTATTTTTGCCAAAGTCACATATAGAAAAGGTGTGTTCAAACTCTGCACCACAAGTGGTGAGAGTTATCCCTTCTAGCAATCCTAGAGATCTCTCACCATGGCCATCATCCATTTGAAGCTTCATTCTAGTTGGTCTTAATGCAGGTTTACCCCATTGCTTCGACAAGGAGGTGGTCGCAATCACGACACCAGCACCTAAATCTAAGATAGCTTTGGTTGTGTAGCCTTGGTAGGTGATGAGAAGATATGTATTACCTTTCTCACCCTCACTCATGTCTCCTAGCTTGCCTAGAGGTATCTCTAATACTTTCTGCTTAGAGATTACTTTTGACACATTGGAACCAAGTTCTAGAGCCTGATTCGCCACATGCTTCCATAGCTTAGGTTCTACTTTGAGGAGCTCTTCTAAAGTGAGATGACATTGAATCTTAGTTTTCTTCACGACTTCAGTGTCTCTTGGAACCACTGAGTCTTCATTTCTTATCAATATTGCGGGAACTTGGATCTAAAGAGATTTAGATTCCCATGGGCCTGTGAATTGTGGCAACTCTTGTAAAGAATTAGATTCAAAATCTAACTTTTCATCTTGTTGTTGCTCTACTTGGTCTCCATAAATAGATGGAATGTCTTGGGCAAATTGATCATGAAGATCATCAATTTTAGGAATAGGAGGGGGGTTACCCTTCTCCTTGGCCCACTTCTCTTCTCGTATTTCCCACAAGAACTCTTGAGAGTATTGCTGAATTGAAAGAGGTGTTCCAACATCTGTGGAATTAGGAACATAAAATTTTGTTGGTGGTGAGTTTTCTCTTTCAACAATTGGTTGAGCCCATGGAGGTAAAGAAACATGTGGCTTGTTTACCAACTGCTCTAATCTTTCTAGTAAGCCCTAAAAATGCAAACCTAGTTTGAAAGAAAATCATGTCCAAGCCTTCTGGGGTTGGATCTGCAAGAACAGACCCTGGTTGTGGTCTATTTACAGTGACTAGTGGTGGGATGGGATGAGGTGGTGTGGATGGAGTTTTGGCATGCAAAGGATTTTGAGAGGCAATATCTTCTATTTTTGTTTTTGCATCTTAAGGTTTTGTTCTAGTTCAGATAACTTTTTAGTCCACTTACGATTGGCATTCTCCCTAGCATCCTTCCATGTTCTTTTTTTTCTCTTACTAGGCTCTCCTGAATCACTTGGCTCCGATTGTTCAGTTGGTTTATCCTGTTTTAAGGCTTGTGCCTTAGAGATTGCCTGTATGGGAGCCATATTACTACTACGTGAACTTGAATCCACCACTAAGCCTACTACATTAAATGGTGCAACCTTGGGTGCACTAGAGGGATTCCTGGGACAATCTCTCACGAGATGTTCTTTGCCGATTGTTCAGTTGGTTTATCCTGTTTTAAGGCTTGTGCCTTAGAGATTGCATGTATAGGAGCCATATTACTACTACTTGAACTTGAATCCACCACTAAGCCTACGACATTAAATGGTGCAACCTTGGGTGCACTAGAGGGATTCCTGGGACAATCTCTCAGGAGATATTCTTTGCCGCACTCAGGACAAAAGCCTTGTATTGTGATGTTCTATCCTTATCCCATAGCCAATGGGTGGGGATATTCACGAATGAAATGATCACCCTGACATCTAAAACACGGTCCTCTAGGGCCTTGTGGTCTTACTTGTCTCACTTGGGGCCTAGGGTTTGGATTCGTATACATGACATTGGAGTACTTTGGCTCCCAATTTCTTTCCGTAGGTGGTGCCTCATATTGATTCAGATAAGTCTCGCTATGCTCAGACAACTTTGTGTAATAAGCTTGTGGACTATCTTCATGGGAATACTCAGAAGTATGAGCATGAGAGTCATTTTCTCAGACCAAAGGGGTCATTTGCACTAATGCTCTATTAAGATTCTCCTCTATCACTACATACTTAATTGGAATCACATTGGAAGGGGGAGGCAGTTGGTTTCTTAGGACTGGTTGTGGCCTATATGGTGCCTGATATGGCTATTGGTATTGAGTATGCTATTGTTGTTGTGGCCTATAATATGGGTGTTAGTATTGATTCTGCTACCTACCTTGTTGGTAAGGTTGTTGATAAGTTTGTCTAGCAGCTTGCCTATTGTATGGACAATCTTGAGCCATATGATCTGTGTATTTTCTCTCAATAGTGCAATATGGAGCATTAGGGTTTCCTTGGGGTTGAGCCATCATCGGGCAAACATTAGCCATGTGGCCTCCTCCACAATTGTAACATCCCTTCAATGAGGTGACCCTTGGTGGTTGTCTATTTTGAACTCCTAGCTTCTTGGCAACCTGCTCAGCTATCTCATCTATCTCAGTGGAGGCTCTGGAGGTATGACTAGTAGAACTATTAGAGTCCTTATAGAGTTTGGACAATTCTAACTCCTCACCCAAATTGTCTTCTATGTCTATGCACATTCTCAAGCATTGATCTAGTATGATTGGTTCCTTAAGATACACATATGATCTAAGTTTCCCACTTAGGAGTCCATCTAAGAACAAAGAAACTTGTTTTGCTTATGTAGGTAATTCAGGTGTAGGACATCTCTCCACATATTGTTTAAATATGCATCTAGCTAGCCAAATTTTTTTTGGGGTGTTTGCTTGAAACTGTGGATCAAGGATGATGTGTTATGCCTCATGCCACTCTTGGAAAATTCTACAATGAATTCTTCTAGCAGTTGACCTATATCTCGGTAATTGCGATTGTTTAGGAGCTAAAACCAAGCTAAGGCAATACCCTTGAGGTTTAAACCAAATGCCTCAAACTGGGTGAATAATTCCTTGACCTGTTTAGCTCTTAGCACTTGTTTGAATTAAGCGACATGATCATAAGGATCTCCTGAACCATCAAAGTAATTCTTCATTACCTTGACCACTTGATCGGGTCTGAGGGTTCTTGGATACTCTCGGGGTCTAGGCAATGGAAAATCATGTTCATCTCTTTGATGCCTATGTGCTCTATGTCTCTCTCTTTCAAGTCTTTCACCTTCAAGTCTTGATCTCTCTTTGCCCACAATGTGTGTAAAACTTATCTCTAGTCTCTCTCTCGTTCTTTGCCTTTGGTTTTCATGAGCCTGGGATGATCCTGCTCCTTAGAGGCCCTGAGAGACATTTGATCATGATGGAGGGAAAATCAATTCACTCTTCCAAGTGTATGCATGCCTATCATGTTCTGTTACCAAGAAAATTCTCTTTGATGTGTTATCCAGATAGAAAGTTTTGACTCGTATCTCAGGATCTTTGAACTCATATATGGTTACATCCCTTATTTTGATAAGCTGATTTGGCTTGAATCTCCAAAAGGCTTTTGCTGTTTCTCAATTCAAGAATAGTTCTATGGTTTTGTTGTCTTGGGAGATCCATTCTGGAGTGATCAGTCTAGTCAAGATAAAGTTTTCCTCGAGGAGTCTTGGGTTCTCGTCCTAGGTCTCCTTGCTCTAGGTCTCCTATCTCATTCTCAGGAATGATGTTTCCAAACTCATATGTCATGTCTGGTAAGATGGTGACTAGATACATCGCTCCTTGCATATCAATATATGAACTCTCTTTGAATTTGACCACTGGGTGTTCAAGTCCAAAGGGTTGATCCAGATTCTTAAGTTGGACAATTGATCACCTTAGACCATCCTCATAGATGTGTGCAACTAATTGTTTGGTCTTGATATACTCCAATTCTGTCTTATGGGGACCTTTTGGTGTCTGTAAGTAGGTATTGTATGAATTACCTACAGGTGTAGCTCAGTGATGAGTAGCACCTCCTTTAATGTCAATCCGGGAAGACGTGAGGATGGTATGAAGACCTCGAGCAAGTGGAGGCACAAATGCGTGAGTGAGAAGCACACAAACATGCACACACATACACACACACGCGCACACACGGCAAGACAAAGAGTGAGAAGCAATGGAGTTCTTAGATTACTTTCAAAAAGCTCTTACAAGTTCATTTCAATTACAAGCTAACCTCAAAAATGAGCTCTCTAGCTCTTTTTATAGTTTTTGACTAGGTTTTGGCCCTGTCAAGACCTAGTGTCCGGCCTAGTTAAAAATTAGGTTCCAGGGCCAATTTGAGGGCTTAAACGGAGTCTAAAAAATACGAAAATTGATATGTAGGTACTTCTAAGGCTCCTCAAGCTCAAGGACTCCTTGGCTTGCACAAAATGGAGCTACAAAAATATGAAATGGTATTTACACTGATTGTTAGTGATAAGAATCACTGTTATAGAGATGTTGGTTTGGAAAAATTTGAAGGGCCTATCTGCTATATTTGCGTCGACTGCTTTGTCTACTTACTCCTTCACCTCGCTCTGACTCTCTCCGCTGGCTTCCTTGTCTAGTCAGTCCTTGGGTGCCCATACTGCTCTCAACACCCCCCCCCTCTCGCGTCTATCGTCCCTGACAGACCCTTGTTGCTGGGAGTGTTGGATGTAATATTCCACAACCTGAGTGGCAAGCTGATGTTCTTGTATGCATAGTCCTCTGGCCAAGTCTGTCATCATACGATCCCAATCAATTGGTCCTGGAATGTCCGGGTGTGGCAGACGTAACTGATCTGCATGGATCGCTTGTTCTACTGCGAATAGATGTAGCAAATGTGTGGGTCTGGGAATGAAAATTTCTGAATGATATTCCCAGAATCCCGTAGAGAACATTTCCTCAAATGTCTGCTTGAAGCATGCGGGTAAGTACTTTATTCGTGGATGCCAAGCAAAGATTATAGTGACCGAGGGGGTCTGGCTCATGTCGTAGACTAAATCCTTGTTACCTTGAGAGAATCCAGGGGCAGAGATGTATGGAGCTTGTATCTTCCGAAAGGTTTTGAAGACAATGGTCATGAGCTCGAATATTTTCATACACATTTTTGCAGCTATGTCAGGTACATTATTTAGGCGAGTAGACCAGTGTCGAATTGTTGATATCATGTAAGCTACGGTTGGGGTCCCCCGAGGTGGAGCAAAATATGGATAGTTAACCCAAGTCGAGCATTCTTTATTGTTGCATACCTTGATTGCAAATGCTTGCCAGGATCTGCGACGTACCACTGGGCAATAGCATGGATTATACTTGATATATAGTGGCATGGTTGCCCAGGTGCTCATCATCTCTGGGTAATCGGTTAGTAGACGTGCACGCCAATTAGGTTGGAAGATCAAGCCAGCACGTGCATCTGTCGGTAAATCCCCTAGCTCAAATTGAGTGGCGAATGTGGGCTCCTTCCCTGTATGTCTTTTGACTTCTGCATTATAATCATGTAGCAAGACAAAATAAGGCATGTATTGCGACTCTGATGTTGTGATTAACCGTTGATAGGATAGATTTTGAAAGTAAGAAGACCGAAGGACAGTTTCTTCCAGATTTGTGAGAGATTGCATTTGCACAGCCACACGATCATCATGTGTCTTACCCACTTTCTCGACCCTTTTGACCCAATTTGGAACTTGAATTTCTAAAGTGTCTTGTCCTTCCTCTGTAGTTCGACCACCGGGTGTCAGCATCGGCTCATATGGCTCTTCATAGCTATCATCGACGGGGATTTCCACCACTGTTTCAGGTTCTGGTTCTTCAGTTGGCGAGGGTGGCCTTTCATATGGTAAGAGACGCGCTTGGAGTTCGGTCACCTGTTTCCGGAGGGTCTCTAATTCTTCTGGAGAGTGTTGCAAGACTACCGGCTCCTGTTGAGCTGTGGGGACACTTGCTATCTGTTTCCTTAGGTCTGCACATTCAGTCTCTAACTTTTCATATGACTCCAAGAAATTTGCATGCTCCTCCAGTAAGATGCGAATGTCTTCCGATGGTACAGCTCTATACTTGGTAGGGCTAATGGTTGCTCCTGCAGTTCCTTCCATAGCCGCTTCAAAGTTGTCTTGGTTTTGTTGTTGAAGCCTCTTGTTCTCTTCTAGTGCTGCTGTCATATGCTTCTTTAATAGCCCAAGGTTGCGCCTGAGTGTAGCATTAGATATCATTTGCGCTTGGAGCACTGTTTCTAATTCCTTGACTGCTTGGTCATCTACTGTTGATGTCTTTGATTCCAATTCGGAGTGAGCCTGCTGTAAGGTTGTATGCTCGGTTAGGAGCGTTTGGTAATCAGTTTCAAGAGTGGTGACTCTAGCTTGCAGACGTTGAGATTCTGCCTGGAGGGCAGCAGTACGTTCTTCCAACTGATGGTATTCTTGTTGTAGTTGATGTGCACACTGAAGTAATGTGTTGAACGTGCTATTTACATTATGAGATGCAAGGGGAAAAGTTTGAAATGCAAGGGAGGTGGGATTGGGTAGGGGGGTAGTGAATGCTGTGTGTGCCAATGATGTGAGTGGTGAGGTGGGGGGTAAGGGAGGGGGAGATGGTGGAATCGTGGGGAGAGGTGCTGTGGTTGGTGAAATGTCCATTGGGTCAGACAAGGTGGTGTGTACAGGGGCTACCATGTAGGTGGGTATGGTAGGTGAAGTGAGTGTGGTGTTCGTGTAAATTGATGTCGTTGCGAACAGCGGGGAAATGTGCCTCTGAAACATTGGAGAGCGGATGAACTACTCCACAAAGGACGGGTATTGGGGTGGTGAGGTCAGGTTGAAAGAGGTGTAGGGGCCAGATGGGAAGTGAGGGTCATGGAATGGAGGTACCCGTAGCGGGGAATAGGCTGGAAAACACAGGGTGCCTTCAGTGGGTGCCGGGTTTCCCACCACACTTGGAATTATGGGATGGCCAGTTATGGGTTCGGAGGATAGAAGGGTTGAAGTGTACAAGGGATTGGTGGCGAAGGAGAAGAGGGTGTCTTGTGAGGTGGGTTCTCGAAATGAGAATGATGTGAATGAGGATGGGTTATAAGTGAAGGTAGAGGTGATGACTGTCGTTTCTTCCATGGTGGGAGGTGGTGGTGGGGGTGGAGAAGGTGGTGATGGAGGATGCTGGGGTGAGATGGGTGATGTCTGAACGAATGTTTCAGCAGAGAGGTCAGTGGTGGTTGTGGGAGTAGCTGTGGTTTCAATGGGTACTTCTTGTTCTGTGACTGGTATCCTCATAGTCTTACCTGCTCGTGGTAATGTGTCAACTCTGCGTTTGTCATACCTCGCGGACTGGCAGACTGCAGTGTGGACAGCCTCCGGAACTCCTAAAGATTCTAACACTAATTTGAGGGTGTCAATGAAATGTTGGTCCACCCCCTCATCTGATAGCATTTCTTGCATCAAAGCTTGACCTGACACAAGAGAGAGTTGATGCCTTTCTTGGACTGCTTTGATTGTGTCGTATAACCTTTGTAGTTGAGCTGTATATGCTGGGGCACCTACAAGTTCTGGCACTTCTTGTTGCTCCTCTTGATGCTCTTGATCATAATCCTCCTCATCTTCTTCCTGTTCTTCATCTCCATCAACCTCTTCATCCACTTCAACTGTTGTGACAGGTGCTTGGGAGGTTGTGGCCTGCGTTTGCACGTTCTCCACTTGTTGTGCCTCTTCTGCCTCCAGCTCTACATCTTGTAATAATTGTTCGAAATCTTCATTAGTGAGTTCTTCCAAAGGTGCACCATTGGGAAATTCAAGATCGGTTGGGATAGGAGGGAATATCAAGGTGGAACCATCGGTACTGCATCTTGGAAGTCGGAGTGTGAATGGTCGGACTCTTCGGGGTGGAGGGGTGACGTCTGGTGTTAGGGTGGCTCCACGTGGTTGAGCACATGGGACTTGGACAGTGCCTCTCATTTTCTTAGAAGGGGGTCCTGTGGATGTCCTGCCTCTAAACTGCTCTACACGATTCCACATTAAGGCCCGTTGAATAGGGATGTCATAAGCCAAACACCTATAAATGATTCTCGTCAAAGCACAGCAACCATATAAAACCTGTTTCCGCGGCCATCGTTTGTGAGCTAGGTGTATCTGATCAATTATCCAGTGGGGTAAGTTGATGGTGAGGCTCTGCGTCTCTGCCAGATACAAACTAAACCAAATCTTTTTGGGCGGCATGGTGAATCTATCTTGTGTCGGGAAAGCAAAGTGTTGCATGCACATGCGAAGGTGTATTGCAATATTAGGCGTCACGGACACCATGTCCTTGAGTTTGGTGAGACTTCGATTCTTCATGTAATCCGGTACTAGGGTTTCCTTCTCTGTAGGAATATGCATTCCGCGCATATCTAGAGCCTCTCTCACCAAGTTGTTTGATAGCCTAAACCTCTTGAGCTCATTCCCCTTTGTCAGAGATGGAATCAAAAATGAGCTTGCACCTTTTGGGTTCTGGTTTGGAGTCAAGGTGTTGATGAGGTAGTAGCATCACATGAAGTCAGGCTTTGGGAGCGTGCACTGAAATATGCATCCAATCCTGCCTTTTCCCATATCGAACGTAGACCTTCTGCATTTTGTAATTTCTCGAATTCTCTTGTAAAGAAATGGTATCTGCCTTGCTTCCCATTGAAGTCCAACTCTGATTCCCATAGGTACGTTCCCTCACCCAAGGGTCCTGCCACTTCAGTAAACCAGTGGGAAGTCTTTCCTACGGGCATGGTGTGGCCACGCGGCGGGTCTGCAATAGGTATGATTTTGATGGCCCGCAATTCTTCTGGCCTTTCATTTGTCTCAGGCAAAACAGGTAAACTGTCTAAGTCCACCACTTGCTGGCTTGTTTCTGTTTGAGAGCTGGTTCCTGCTGCCTCAGCCATGTTGAAAACTTCGCAGCTGGTTCTGTGAGAATATATGAATAAATGTTAACATTGCAATGGACACAAAAATGACACGGTGTCCCCTGTTACAACATTAACCTAAGGTTCGGGAGAGGTTAGGGGTAAATAAGTGCTCGGTGCTTGTGTGTGTAGTTAGGAATTGGGTAGACCTACGAGCTAAGCGGAATGATGTGCTGTGAGAGTGAAGTGGTTAGTAGGTGGACATGGATTTACAATTGGGGTCCGGGGGTTTGTTACAAGTCTTAGGCTGCCAAATGCAGTGGATGGGTTTTGCTCTTGGTTTCGTAGAGTCTCTCGAGAGCTTTATAGGTGTGTCAGCTTGAAAATGAGGCCTTTTAGGGACCCATTTACAAGTGATTCTGTTCGTGCTCATGGGCCTTGGTGTGTTCCTGAGTGTTAAAAACGAGTGGATGCCGGCTGTGCGAGTGAATAGATCATGCTGTATAGGGTGTGTTCTTGGTGTAGCTATTTGAGCCTGCAAACAAGCCTTAGGCACCCAAATTTGTCTTGATTGTGGGCTGGCCTTCATCGACTTCCTGGGCACCCAAATAGACTTCACGTTAGCAGAAGAACTTCTGAAAGACTTCTTATTAGTGTCGTGTTGTTGGTTACTAATAAGAGGCTTTGCCCGTGTGGTTGGCTTGAGTGCAATCGGGTGTTCGCCTTTCCGCACCCACACTTGTTTCACTAGCTGAGACATTTTGCTGCGCAGGTACTTTTGATCTCCGACATAGGTAGTACTCTGCTTCTTCTGCCTTTGATCCACCTTTGGTTGCTGCCTCCCTCTGGCCTTTTGAAAAGAAGGGAGTTCCGTTGCCTCCCTGACTCCTTTTTTGCAACCATCATTCCTCTGCAACACATAGTTTTGGACAAGAACAGCATGGTCATCTTCATGTGTACTCCTGGAAGGACCAGGAGTCCGTGTCTTTTCTAGTTCCTTGAGTGCTCCATTATTTAACTCAATTGTGATTCTAGTCTGATTCACCCATACCTGAAGAAGCCCACTTCTTAGGTTTAAGTTGACTACTTGGTCATAGATCCAGTCTTGACCCAAGACAAGGGGTTCAGTGAGGTCCTCATCTTGACACACTAGTACTTTAACTGTCATTGCCTCATCATGAATATAGAGGGGAAGTTCCACCTCGCCCATGCAAGGGGTTTCCACGCCTCCCAATCCTATGAGGTATGCTTCCACAGGATTGACAGTTAATTGCAACTCTTGACAGTGAGACAATTTAACAGCACTAGTGGCTGCACCTGAGTCAATCAAGGCTCTTACAGTCCTTGCACTCTTTCCTTGCCCTATATCTAAGGTTATGAAAGGACGTCGATTAGTTATCCTATGTGAGCTAACACCTGAAACTTCACACATAGCCACGTGATATCTTGGATCTGCATATGCATCTTGCCTAGGGTGCTCTCTACCTTGTCGTCTTAATTTCATTCTCCGTATGCGCTCTAGGGCTTCTGCTTGAGCTTCTTCTCGAATTCGTTTTTCCTCCTCTTTACGTTGCTTAGCAGTATTGAGTCGACTTAGCATTTCCTCCGTGAGGGGTTCCTAATACAACTTGACTCTGCATCCGCTAATATAGTTAGGGAGAACATCACCCTCTAAAGTGGCTAGTTGTACTGCTCCACTCGTGGAGATCCTATTGATGATCATAGGTCCGTAGCCTCTCTTTTCTAGCTTCCTTGCGTGTTGTTTCAATGTGTAGACTAAAACTAGATCTCCTGCTTTCAAGCCCTTATCCTTCACATGGGCATCAAAGTATGCCTTCTGTCTCTTCTTAGCTGCATATATCCCTGCAGCTGCTCTCAGTCTTGTTTCTCCTAATCGTTCAAGGTCAAAAAGTCTAGAAGAGAGTTCATGACCCGTCCATTCGTGCTCTTGTGCTACTTTCAATGTAGGTATTAAGAAGTCCAAAGGTAGCATGGCGTTTTGGCCAAATACCATCTGAAAGGGGGTGGCTTGGAGTACCGTTTTGTAGGCGACTCGGTATGCCCAAACAGCATGGTGTAGCTGTTTGTCCCAATCAGAGCGTTTATTATTCACTAACTTGGTCAACACATTACATAGAATCTTGTTTGTGCTTTCGGCTTGCCCATTAGCTTGTGGGTGATAGGGGGCAGATTTCTTATGAACTACCAAGAATACTTGGAGTAGATTTTCAATCACTTCGTTCAAGAAGTGAGTGCCTCTATCACTCACTAGCTCGATAGGTAGCCCATATCTTGTGAATACATTTTCAAACAAGAATTTAGCAGTTGTTTGAGCATCATTCTTCGTTGTGGCTTTTACCTCTACCCACTTAGTTAGATAGTCTGTTGCAACAATGATATATTCAGCATGTGAACCCTTAGCTGGGGGATTAATAGGGCCTACAAAGTCTATTCCCCACTTAGAGAATGCACGTCCACCCATCATAGGCTTCAGTGGCATCTCATCCTTGCGTATAGGGTACTGAGTTCTCTGACAAACATCACACCGTTTCACATAGGTATGTGCATCCATGTGAAGGGTTGGCCACCAGAAGCCAGCAAATAGTATTGCCTTGATCACTCGATCTGGTCCAAAGTGTCCCCCTGCTACACCTTGGTGAGCAGTTTCCAAGATCTTGAGGTATTCACTTTCATGGACACATAGTCTCAGGTAACCATCTTTACCACGCTTGTATAGATTATCACCAATGAGTGAGTAATCCTGGGCTTCTTGTTCTAAACTCCTTTTCCTAGCCAAAGTCATATCTGGAGGGAATGTTTTTGTCCTCAGGAAGGATACTAGTGGTTCACTCCAATCTGGCACTATGGACACTTGATAAAGAGTGGCATGTTCCACAGGTGGTTTAGTGCGACAGATTGGGCATTCCTTGCACAACTTTTGGACATCAGCTTCCATAGTTGGCCAATGCACTCCGAGTCTCCTTAGTGTCTGTAGGGTTCGTTGTTTTGAGTAGTGTTGCTCTAATGCACCTACGTGTGCTAATTGCAACCACTTCGCATACTCATCCTCTTCCACACAACAGGCCAAGATCCCTTGATCTGTGTGCTTGTACATACTTCCAGCCATGATGTGATACTTTTGGGCTTTTACTACCTCCCTATCCTGCGTGTTTATTACTGGATGGTTAGGTCCGTATGTCAATACTGGCACTAGTGGCTTAGCCCACTGTGGCACCACTTCCAAATTAAACAAGTAAGCATCAGGAAGGTCATCCGACACTCCTTGTGGGGCTTCTCCCGATGTGAGCCTAGAAAGGTGATCTGCTCTCAAATGAGTCTTCCCTTTCCTTACCACAACCTCAAAATCATATTCCATTAGCAAGAGAAACCATCTTACTAATCTACCTGTATTGCATGGCTTGTTCACGAGATATAACAGTGCCTGATGGTCAGTAAAAAATTTAAACTTATTTGCAAGCAAATAATGTCTAAACTTTTTAACTGCATATACCATGCCTAGTCCTTCTCTCTCCGTAGTGGTATAATTTCGTTCAGCTGCATTCAATTGTCTACTGGCATAGGCAATTGGAAGATCCATATTACCTTCACCAGTAGGTTGCACGAGTACACACCCAATAGCATAATTGGATGCATCCACATGAACATGAAATGGCTTGTTCCAATCTGGTGTGGTCAAGATTGGTGCTGAACATAATCTTCGTTTAAGCTCCTGGAAGGAGTTCTCACATTCATCAGTCCACTCAAAATTAGTCAGAAGTCCATACAGAGGCTTTGCTATGATGGCATACATGTGTAAAAACCGTCGGTAATATCCACAATGCCCCATGAAAGCTTGTACTTCCTTGACATTCTTTGGCCTAGGTAACTCGGCTATGGCTCTTACTTTCTCTTCATCGGTGGATATACCATTCTTTGACACTATGTATCCTAAAATCTTACCTTGCCTGACCATGAAAACACACTTTTCTGGGTTCAGGCAGACTTGATATTCTCTACATTTGTCAAAGATTTGTCTGAGTTCAGGAATATGGGTTTGTCTGATGTTGGAATGAGCACAAAGATCATCAACATAGACTTCTAAGTTCTTCCTCAGGAACTCTTTAAACACGTGACACATCAATCGTTGAAAGGTAGCAGGTGCATTAGTAAGCCCGAATGGCATTACCCGAAAGGCAAATATGCCCCACTCCGTGGCAAAAGCCATCTTATGTTGATCCTCTGGAGAAATGGCTACTTGATTGTAGCCCAAAAATCCATCAAGGAAGCTGTACACTTCCTTGCCTGCCACTCTTTCTAAGAGATGTTCTGTGATGGGAAGCGGATAGTTATCTCGGATTGTGGCTGCATTGACTTTCTTTAAGTTAATGCATACACGTAATTTACCATTCTTTTTGGGCACCACTACGATGGGGGATACCCACTCAGTGTGCTCAATTTCATAGATAAATCCAGCTTCAACCAGTCGATCTATCTCCTCCTTAATCTTGGCAGCGTAATTATCGTTATATGTATAGGGCTTTTGCTTAGAGGGTTTAGCATCTGAGGTCATGGGGATAGTGTGTGAGCATATGTCAGGGTCAACGCCTTTCAAATCCTTGTAACTCCAAGCGAATACATCTCTGTATTCTCTTAGCAAGGCTATTAATGCATGCTCTTCTTCCTCTGTTAGGTCATGGCCTATGTACGTGAATCTCTCTTGTCCTTCTTCTAGGGCCACTACTATTTTCTTGGTGGTTTCTTTGTTATCATAGGCCTCTCCTGATTGTGCCTCTCGTTTAGGCATTCTTATCATGACTCTCCTGTCGTCTATCTCATACTTCTTAAAATTTTCCGGGGCCTCAAACAAAGATTCTTCCTCTTCTGGTGAGACTTCTCTCTTCTTTCTTTTCTTTCCTTCTTCCTTCGGGGTCACATGTGTGGCTAGCCTTACGTCGCTTGTAAGTTCTCCATACCTCTGAGGTTGAAATTCTACTTCGTAGAAGTATTCTTCCTCTAATGCAAAAAGTGGGTATTTGAGGCATTTGAGGATGCAAGTGACTCCGATCTAGAGTCAATCATTATGGACCCACCTTTTGCATCAGAGGAAGAATACTTCTACGAAGTAGAATTTCAACCCCAGAGGTCTAACCTTAAGCAGCTCTTCCTAAGTGAGATTGCACTGCACTTTGGTGTTCTTCACTACCTCTGTGTTCCTAGGTAAGACTGAATCCTCATTTCGTACCATGAACGTGGGTGCTCTCATACAAGTAGACTTAGCTTCCCATGGGCCTGTGAAGTGGGGTAATTCTTGTAGAGAGTTAGACTCAAAGTCTAGTCTGTCCTGAGAGTGGGTGCTCTCCTGCTCCTCATAAATGGATGGGATGTCTTGTGGGAATTGGTTGCGTGCATCATCCACAAGTTCAATAGGAGGAGGGACTTCACTCTCTTTAGCCCATTTGTCTTCTTGAATCTCGCGTAGGAATTCTGGTGTGAACCGATTCATAGAAGATGATGTGTCTGGCTCCGTAGAGTTAGGCACATAGGCTTCAGGCACATAGGCTTCCTGGGTAGGAATGCTTACTCTTTCACTTGCCTTGTCCTTGTGTTGTATGGCGGGTTCCTTTTCCGATTGTGCAATTAGCCTCTCTATTCTTTCTAGCAGTCCATCAAAGTGCAACTGCGTCTTTGCTGAGCTAGAGATGTTAAATAGGCGACTGGCCTCAAACATGGTCTGAGCGAATTCCACCATCTTAGCACAAATTTTGGTTCGTTCTAACTCTAGTTCTGCTCTTGGGTAACACTTTTCATGATCAGTTACATTTGGCCCTTCTTGGATTCTGGCCTGATATGCTTTAAGCATCATATTAAGGTCTTCGGGAGTGGGATCAGCTAATACTGATCCTGCTTGGGGTGGTGGGTGGGTTACGTGGGGTGTATTGGAGGGTGGAGGGATGGAGGGTGATGGGGATGGTAGCGGTGGGAATGTGTGAGTGCGGTTGAGATGTGATCTCTATGATTTTGGCCTTGGTTTCTCGTAGACTTTCCTCGAGTTCACTCATCTTCTTTGCCCATTGCCTTTTCATATGTTCATGGCTATCTCTCCAAGCTCTTGTCCTCTTCTTTGTCATGCTCTCTGTTTCACTAACATCTGGGCTCTTCTCCTGGTTTACCCCTTGGTTTTGTTGCAATGCTTGAGCTCTAGTGATCACTTGCACGGGTGTAGTGGAAGTGACACTTCTTGTGGAATCTACCACTAGCCCAATAACATTAATAGGAGTAATTTTTGGCATATTATTAGGATTCTTAGGGCAGTCTCGTAAGAGATGATCCTTTCCACATTCTTGGCAAAAGCCCTGAATCGTCACTGACTGGGGTTGTGTAGGTGGAGGTAAGGGACAATCAGAATGAGGTGATCCCCCTGATATCTGTAGCATGGTCCTCTAGGGAATGGGGGTCTTACCTGCCTAGGTTGAGGTCTAGGGTTGGGGTTTGCATACATGACGTTTGTGTAATCTGACTCCCAACTAGGTTCATTTGGCTCTTCACTATAGTAGGACTCACCATGTTCAGGGGATTGCATGTAGTAAGCCTGGGGACTATCAACATGTGTAGAATCAAAGCTATGGTCACTGGGATCACTTTCTGAAAGCACTGGTGTTACAGGGACTATAGCTCTATTCAGGTTTTCTTCTGCAGAAGCATACTTTACCGGAATCACATTAGCTGGAGCTGGGGGTTGTTGTGCTAGCACAGGCTGAGGCCTTTGTTGGTTTTGGTAGGGTTGGTAGGTTTGTTGAGGCCTCGCATACTGCTGAGGTGGGTACTGGTTCTGGTATCTTCCTTGTTGAGGGTATGGCTGTGGGTACGTCTGCCTAACGGTTTGCTTATTGTAGGGGCAATCTTGCACGGTGTGATTGGTGTACCTTCGTTCTATAGTGCAGTACTGGCTACTAGGATTAACTTGGGGTTGAGGCATAATGGGGCATACATTTGCCATGTGGTCGCCACCACAAGTATAGCACCTTTTCACAGGGGCAAACCTTGGGATTTGTTTGTTAGTGACACCTAGTTTCTGAGCTACTTTCTCTGCAAGTTCCTCAATTGATGTGGATTGCGTGGAAGAGAGGTTAGAGGCACTATCTGAATCTTTGTATATCTTGGAAAGCTCTAACTCCTCCCCTAGGTTATCCTCGATGTCAATGCACATGCGCACACACTCTTCTATGGTCCTAGGGTCCTTCAAGTACACATAAGATCTCAATTTAGTACTTAGCAATCCATCCAGGAATAAAGCCACTTGCTTAGCTGGTGTGGGTAGCTCCGAAACAGGGCATCTTTCTAAGTATTGCCTAAATCTTCTTCCTGCAAGTCTCACGGTTTCTTGAGGGGTTTGCTTGAAGCTGTGAATCAGCGAGGAGGTATTATGCCTTATGCCACTCTTAGAGAATTCAATAATGAAAGCCTCTAGGAGTTGGTCTATGCTCCTGAACTGCCTCTCATTTAGTGGCTGAAACCATGTCAGGGCAGTGTTCCTAAGGGTCAGACCAAATGCATTGTACTGCATGAATAGATCCTCCACTTGTTCCGCTCTCAAGACTTGCCTGAACGCAGCCACATGATCGTATGGATCTCCAGTGCCATCGAAGTAGTTCTTCATGGACTTAACTAGCTGAGTCGGTCTCAAAGTCCTTGTGTGCTCTCTGGGTCGTGGTAGAGGGAACTCATCTGCATTTCTTTGATTCCTGTGAGCTCTAAGTATCTCAGGTTCTACTCTATTTGTTTCCGTCCTCGTTCTTTCTCTGCCCACTGGGTTGGCAAAGCTTACTTCTGGTCTACCTCTACTTCTGTCTCTTTGCATTCCATGAGCTTGGGATGTTCCAGCTCCAGGGTGACCATGGGATACATTCGATCTTGGTTGGGGGAAAACGAATTCACCCTTCCAAGTGTAAGCATGCCTATCATTTTCTGTCACCACAAAGATCCTCTCCGAAGCGTGATCTAAGTAGGTCACTCTACATGGGCTATCAGGATCCTTAAACTCATAGATCATGATTGTTCCTATATCAATTGGCCGATCAAGTTTGTACCTCCAAAAGGCTTCGTCAGTCTCTCGATTGAGGAGCAAATCTATGCTCTTATTATCCTGGGGAATCCACTCCAGTGTGATAATCCTAGTGAGAACCGATTTACCTCGAGGGGTTCTAGGTTCTGCACCCATATTTCCTTGCTCCAGGTCACCTAAGTCTGCTTCGGGGATCACATTTCCAAATTCGTCCGTCCTATCTGGGTGACTGGTGACTACGTATATGGTTCCTTCTTTGTCCAAGTATGCTCCATTTTCAAACTTGACAAGCTGGGTGCTCTAATCCAATGGATTGATCATGATTCTTAATCTGTACCACAGATCTTCCTAGACCGTCCTCATAGATGCTAGCACCTAATCGGTTGGTCCTAAGGTATTCCAACTGCGTTTTGTAAGGGCCTTCTACCCTGTGCAGGTATGGCACTCCTGAACTTCCTGTAGGTCTCTCCATACCTTGAGACATCTCGGATTCACTAGTCTCAGAACTTGGGTAGTATGAGTGGTGGCTCAACTGCTGGGCCCACGACCTAGCAGTGTGGTTGACACTAGCCTCTGAAGATCTAAGGCTTTGTCTATCCCTTACTAGATGTCGCCCTGATCTAAGGTTCATAAGCCTAGTTGATTAGCCCACTTTTGCCCAAGTACAACCCCGTTGCAGAGTCCTTATGTATCAGTTACTTGATTCTTTTTAGTTGATTCCCGTGTTAAAATTCTTGTCTGATATCAAGTCGTGAGGTATATTTGAGTGTAGTTCCGCACTTAAAGTTGATCGTTCCACATTAAGTTCCTTTCCTTTAAAGTTCTCGATAGTACAAAGATTATGTCCTTAGCTTGAACTTGAGAGTTTAGGTCTGCTTCAACTTGATAATTGCCTATCGTCGCCCTGACTTACTCCTACCTCTAGTCGTTCTTAGCCTAAGCTAGGAATTGACAGAGAGGGTTGAAAGTTTCCAACCTTTTGTTTCCTGCTTGGTTGCCCTTGAATGCCCAGGAAGTGTGTTCCCAAGCTTGCACTTACACTTGCTTAGAACGCCTTTCGATGCTCTCAATAGATCTGTAGAGTTCCAAAGTTAGCTTTAATATTTAAATTCCAAAGATAGAACCAATGATTCTCATTCCTGTAGCACAAATACTAATTTGCATAGTGAATTTTAGGAAAACAATTCTTAAGAACCTTGACTTTGATCCCCCTGGGTATGGTCAACTTCAAAATACCCTAGCTGAAGATCAACGCATCATCTTTATAAAAAACAGTTGGGGGCGTGTAGTATGTGCCACGAGCTTTCCAACAAGCCCTAGAGCTCAAAAAATGGATTTCGTATGAAAAAGTTATGACCGTTCAGGGTTCTAGGGTTAAGACAGGGTTCAAACAGGGTCATTGTGCAGCAGGTTTTCCCCAAGTTGTTTTCCTAAGGCCTCCTTATGTGCTCTAGAGTAAAATGTTTATGCCCAAAATTATCCCAACTCTTCAATTTAAAAACCCTAAAAAATTGGCTAAAATTGGCTGTCAATCCGATCGACAAGGCTGTCAATCGCGATGGACATGCAATCAATCGCGACGGACAGAGTATCAATCGCGACGGACAGAGTATCAATCGCGATGGACAGAGTATCAATCGCGATGGACAGGCAGGCTGTCAATCACGATGGACAGGAGTCGGTCGCGATGGACAAGAGTCAATCGCGATGGACAGGCAGGCTGTCAATCGCGATGGACAGACAGTCAATCGCGATGGACAGAGCTGTTGTAGGGCCCTAACCGGTCGAAACTAAAGGTACAAAGTATTTTTCCTCTTAAGGTTCAAAGGTTGAATCTAAAATCTTAAGGTGCAAAAGTGAAAGAATTAAAAGGAAAGGTGAAGGTGGAAGGCCGCGTACGCAAAGGTGGAAATAGGCCGCCCAATCAAAATTTTATTTTAAAAGTCACTCTTGTTCTAAAGTCACTACAAGACAAAGTAGCGAATCGTTGAGGACCAGTTCAAAAAGACAATCTTGGGACATTGAAAGGACACCAAGATTGTATTGTAGTTAGAGTGCGCGAACCGGCAGACTCTCAAAAAAAAGAAGGACAAAGGCTATTCTGGGACACATTGAGAGTTGAGAGCAAGAGAGAGCTTCAGAGGAGCAAGAAAGGAAGCAAGAAGAGCCTCCAGTGTGCGACGACATTCAAGAGTGCAAGAGGTGCCAAGAGGAAAGGTGCAGAGAAGAGAGAAGGCGGGCTGGATTCCAAGAGTTCCAAGGGCTATCGCGTGCTGCGCAGTGATACCAATTCCTTAGCTTGGCGGAAGCTTAGTGCAAGGTGTGCACAAGGGAAGCGGGAAGCAAGTGAAGGATTGGTGCACGAGAGGCCGCCGCTAGAGGACTTGAGATAATTGGTCTTCAGTAATTGATACTCTCTGAAGTGGTATTTAGTCATTGATTGGACTGTGCGCAGTCATTGTAATTGTTGCAGGATAATTAATATTCAAGGTTTCCAAGAGTATTCCTTTGCAGAAGTTCTCACTATTATTCCATTTTCATCATCTCTTTTTTTCTCCTACAAACCCTCAAACTCCTTCTTGTCCCCGAATCCCCAACAAATTTGGCACGCACGGTGGGACTTCCAAGGAGCTTTGAGCATAGGAGACTATATATTGCCATTGGAGGACAACATTCCAGTGTCGACAACATTACTCCAGTGGGCCAAAAGGTACATCCTTCTATCAAAGTCTCATTTTAAGTGGACTATGAATAGCTCATGACCGCGACCCGGTCACAAACCTTGAGAATCAAGTGCAAGCAGACAAGAAGAAAGACGAACCGAAGATCATCGAGTCCACTTTCATCAACTTCATCGGTAGGAAGCATGGCAGGACAGGTGGACCTAGAAATCTTGCTCTCCAGGTTAAACATGAAATTCCCCTCCTTCAGAGGTTTAGCCCATGAGGACCCAGATGAGCACATTCGACGATTTCTTTCATTATGTAAGACTAGGGGACTAATGGGTAGGGAAGATGCTTTCTTGATACTCTTCCCCGCCACATTGGAGGGTCTGGCAGACAAGTGGTTTAGTCAGTTTGCCGAAAATCACTTTACCTCTTGGGATTTGATGAAAGAGGCCTTTAAGAATCAATTTCAGCATGGCAACACGGCTGAGATCATTATAGAAGAATTGGAAAACTTGAAGTTGGGTCCAAGAGAGAAGTTCCCAGAATTCGTGACCATGGCCAAAGCATTAATGGCTAAATTACCGGATCCACCACACGACTTCTTTGTCAAGAAGTGGTTAGCCAAACCTTTACCTGTGGTCACCCAATGCAAAATAAAGGAGTTAGTGCTACCTACTGCCTCTGTTGAGGAATTCATCAATACGGCCACCCGCTTGGAACAAATAAGGCACCAGTATGGTACAACGTCTTCCCAACTATCATATGGTACAGAACTGGAGGACCCAGTGAGCCAGTTAAGAAGGGAACTGGAAGGCTTGAAGAGGAATAAGCCCTATACAGAGGAGGAGACTACTGTAGCTCAGCTGAGAAGAGAGATTGAAGCCCTCAAGCTCCAAAAGGAAGAGGAAGCCCAAGCAGAGGAACTAGCTGAGCTGAGGCAGGAGTTGCAAGAACTAAAAGGAGGCGGCATTAAGAACGGACTATGGTGCTCCATGTGCAGTAAGCAAGGACATATAGTAAGTGAATGTCCTTTGCTAAATGTGACTTGTCAATTATGCAGGAAGATTGGGCATGAGGCCCATGAATGCCAATCAAGGGGAATACCGACAACGACATACTGGACACAAGGCGGGCTCTTGCCACCAGCAAATGTAATGGCAGCATCAACAAATCAAGGTAATAACTATAATCCTAGACCAAGAACTAACCTTGCAAATGGGCCTAGAAGGCCAATTATTTGCTTCAGATGTGGAGAATGTGGGCACTACCAATCTAGATGCACCCTGCCGAAAAATGCACCCCCTTGCAGAAATTGTCCAGAGGCCAGAGACCATTATACAAATTTTTGTCCTAAGAATCAAGCCTCTTCATCACGACCCCATATACAATTGATTTCTGTGCAGGAAGAAGAAATGGCAAATCAAGTTAAGGTGCCGTCACCATCTACCAGGGTGGTGCAGTTAGAGGAAATTGACTCTTTTACTGTGCAGACAAGAAGCAAGGGGAAGGCTACAGTGGACATGGGTCAAGAATCATTGATTAATGGATTAAACAGAGACAAAGGTGTGTCCGAAGACCTAGCCACCACAAGTGCAGACACAAGGAAAAAGGAAAATTGCACAGGTACCTGTGATGCCATTGGACAGGCATTCAGCAGGGCTCATGAGGAGTTGGATAAGTCAAATGGAGCCCAAGCTCTTAAGGAATCAGAAGCCTCCAGACTGCTCAAGTCCATGAAAAAGGAGGTTAGTATTCTTGATTTAATAAAGATGGATGGGAAATTCAGGTCAGAATTATTGCAGATAATTGATGAAGCTTCTACGACAAGCTTAGTGGCTAAGACTGCTATCTTACATCAAGGGATAATTAGGGGGGAAGCACCCCTTACAGATTATAAAAGCCCTCGGCTTACAATATCAATCAAGGGCCATGAATTTCAAGGTGTTATTGTAGATGGTGGTTCTGGCATTAATTTGATGCCTGAACATACCATGAAAAGGATTGGACTCCACCCTTCAAGACCTGCAAATTTCACGGTCACTTTGGCAGATCAGAGCAAAGTAAGGCCCTTAGGGGTAATCCCAAAAGTTCCACTTGAAGTACAAGGTAATCTATTTATCCTGGATTTTGTGGTTTTAAGATTGCCCCAGGTTGAAGGAGGATTTCCTCTCTTAATTGGAAGACCTTGGCTAAGGCATGCCAGTGTCATTCATGATTGGGGTAAGGACACCATGTGGGTACAAAAGAAAGGGCAGGAGCTGACACAAATTCATTTAGAAGAAGGCCTAGACAATCAAGGAAACACTAGTATGATGCAAACAGTGAGCATTTGCATGGAAACAGAAGCGGAGGATCAACCCCAAATAGATTTTGAGGAAGAAGAGGATATTTTAAGTTGGCTTCATGCCGGCAACTCTTCTTCTTGTTTTGGAATTTTTCTTGATAATCCTGGTACATTTGGAGGCTATGATGAAGACAAAGGAAAGGTCCAGGTTGATGGATTGGGAGAGCCCATCACTGACCACAGAAGGGGCAGGAAGATACCCCCCAAATACAAATTGGAGGAGGATGTGTCAACATCAGATAACGAAGTTTCCCAAGCTAAAAGCAAGGTAAAAAATTCTGAGGTTGAATGCTCTTTCCCAATTCAAGAAATCCCTGCAGGATGGATGCAGGACAAGGAGGAAAACATCGAAGTTCAAAATACACCTGCTTATGAAGCAATGCACGAAAAGCTAGTAGAAGAAGACAAGGAAGCAGATGCACAAGAAGATGATCTGGTAACAAGAAACCCGGTTCAAGAAGTACATTTATGCACCCAAAACAATAATCAACCAGTTCTAGTGGCCACTTGGTTGTGGAGCCACCCAAAGCTTCTGGAAAAGGTAAAATCATTCTTAACCCAGTATGCAGATGTTTTTGCCTGGCATTATAAAGACTTAGAAGGAGTGCCTGCATCTTATGGAGAGCACAGAATTCCTCTGGTTGAGGGAGCCAGACCCATCAGAGGAAGGAGTTATATACTCAATCCAAAGTATGCCGAAGCTGTCTATGTGGAAATCCAAAAGATGGAAGATGCAGGAATCATCATTCTTGTGGAACACTCAGAGTGGCTCTCACCTATGGTTATAGTACCAGAGAAGAATACTAATAAAATCAGGATTTGTGTGGACTTTAGAGCTCTCAACAAGGTGACCATTCCAGACGGGTTCCCTATGCCTTTTGCAGAACAGGTCATTGAAGAAGTGGCGGGGCATGCACTATATAGTTTTATGGATGGCTTCAGTGGCTATAATCAAATATCAATACACCCAGAGGATCGTGAAAAGACTGCTTTTATCACACCATGGGGAACGTATGTGTATGTAAAAATGCCATTTGGGCTAAGAAATGCTCCAGCCACATTTAACAGAACGGTCAATCTCATTTTTGGGCCCTTATTACTGGAATCACTTAGAATCTTCATGGATGATTTCTCTTCATTTTCAGGATCTCACAAAGAAACTCATCTAGATTGTTTGGGCCAGCACCTGAGACAGCTGCAGAATATTTTCCAAAGATGCAGAGAAACTAAGTTAAAGCTCAATCCAAATAAATGTCATTTCCTTGTGACAGAAGGAACCCTCTTAGGACATGTGGTATCCGCTAAAGGTATGGCCCCAGATCCCGACAAAATTCTTTCTATATTAAAGTTACCTAAACCCAAAACTCCTAAAGAGATCCAGAGTTTTTTGGGGCATACCGGTTATCATAGAAGGTTTATAAAAATGTATGCAGAGATAGCTAGACCTCTGACTAAACTCACAGGTAAAGAAGTACCTTTCAAATGGGAAGAAGATGAGGAAAAAGCATATCAGACATTAAGGTCACGGCTAGTGTGTGCTCCTATCTTGGTCACCCCGGAGTGGTCAAAAATCTTTCATATACATGTCGATGCCAGTGCATATGCAGTGGGAGCCGTTCTGACTCAACCCAGTGAAGAATTTAAAATGGACAGGCCAATTCAATATGCCAGTAGAATCTTGACCAAGGCTGAAAGAAATTACAGTACTACCGAAAGGGAAGCACTAGCAATGGTCTTTGCAGTTCAAAAATTCCGCCATTACTTATTGGGGGTAAAATTTATTATTATATCAGATCACCAACCTCTCAAGTACTTACTCAACAAACCACATGCTACTGGTAGAATATGGAGGTGGTTACTGTTATTCCAAGAGTTCGATTTCTCGGTAATCCATAAGCCAGGAAGAGAAAATGTGATGGCAGATCACTTGTCCAGAATCAATAGGAAGGATCAAACCAGTGGTATCAATGATGATTTCCCTGATGCACACTTGTTTGCTATGCATCCTAAAGGATGGTATGATGATATCAAGCAGTTCATTAATACTGGATTGTATCCAGAAAGTGCTAATGCTGTACTAAGAAAGAGGCTGCTTATCAAGAGTAGACCATATACTTTCATTGAGGGTAAACTCTACAGACAGGGCAAGGATGACAGGATGAGGAAATGCTTAGAGGAAGATGAAGTGAGGGAAATACTGCAATTTGCACATGAAGGAACAGGTGGTGGGCACCTTCCAGGGCATATCATGAGCCAGAGAATACTAGATGCTGGTCTATGGTGGCCTACACTCTTTAGGGATGCAGATAATTGGAGAAAAACATGTGATGTGTGCCAGAGGTGTGGACCTAAACCCACCAAGCAAAGACATAACCCTTTGGTAGTTTCCACTTCTTGGCAGCCCTTTGAGAAGTGGGGATTAGACTTTGTTGGGCCTATATACCCTCCGACACTTCCAAAAAGGGAAAAGTACTTACTGATAGCCACGGACTATGCAACAAAATGGGCTGAAGCTATTGCATCAACGGATTGCTCTGCACAAACAGTGGCTGACTTTTTGTATTGTAACATCATTTGCAGATTTGGATGCCTGCTAGAAATCTGTACCGATCAGGGTACTCATTTTGTTAACAAAATATTGCAGGAAATTTCCAACAGGTGTCGCATTTTACACAGGACTTCTTGTGCATACTACCCACGAGCTAATGGACAAGCCGAGTCAACAAACAAAGTATTAATTTCAATGTTACGAAAAGAATGCATGTTGCAGCCGACCTCTTGGGGACGGGCCTATCTGGGTACATTATGGGCATACAGACTGGCCTATAAAGAGAAT
Source organism: Ceratopteris richardii (assembly GCA_020310875.1). NCBI lineage: Eukaryota > Viridiplantae > Streptophyta > Polypodiopsida > Polypodiales > Pteridaceae > Ceratopteris > Ceratopteris richardii. The sequence continues at coordinate 34,454,482 of CM035443.1, read as the reverse complement.
GGGTATTCCCCCTTTCAATTAGTTTATGGCTTGGTTCCTATTGAACCATTTGAATTTATCAGAGGCTCTATAAGAACGGAAAGACTAGAGAAAAATGGGATGGAAGTTTCAGCAAGACTGACTGCTTTGCATAAACTGGAAGAATCGAGAATTTTAGCATCCAAACAGTTAGAGAAGCTGCAATTACACAGGAAGGAGACTCATGACAAAAATCTATGGCAAAACAATTTGAAGCCTGGAGATTTAGCCCTGCTACACAGACCACAAATTTCTAATCAAAACAAAGGGAAATGGATCCCTCACTGGGAAGGCCCCTTTCGCATTACGAAGATGCTGCAGTGGGGTGCAGTGCAATTGGAAACACTCGATGGCAACACCCTACCTTTAGTTAACATTTCCAGACTCAAGGCTTATTATCAAGTATCATAACCATTGCATTTTCCTTTATCTTGTTGGTTTTGGATTGTTTTAATAAGTAGTAATAATCAGCTCACAGAATTTTGGGCGTAGTTTTTTTTTTTTATGCAAATCAGAAAATTGGGCGCACGATTTTTTTTTTTCTTTTCTTTATCAATGAAAATCTAAAAATTTTTGGGGCGCAAGTTTTTTTTTCCATCAAGAAATTCATCACTTCATAAAAAGAAATTCATCACTTGAATGGCTCTTAGTTTTGCTAAGTAACTTTCAGTTTTGCCCTTTCCTTTGGTTGTCTCTCGGATGGATGAGATTAACATTGTCATCTCCTCTCCTTTTGATCACCTTTTTATGCTGGACCGCTCCTTCTTGAGAGGTGCTCACTCACTCGCAATAGCTATATAATATGGCCTCTTTTTTCATTCTTGCTTCAACATCCTCAGGAATTCCGTTCTTATTTTTAGTACACACGCCAAGTTGTGCTAGGGAGCATCTCACACCCCCCCACCGTCAATCCCCCTCAACGATCCCCCCTCTCCCACCCTCTACGTTCAACTCCCCCCCTCTTCAGCAACCTTCGACATCCCAACCCCCCCTCTCCGACCCTCTACAACCAACCCCCCTGGCGACACTCAACGATCCCCCCTCTCCCACCCTCTACGTTCAACTCCCCCCCTCTTCAGCAACCTTCGACATCCCAACCCCCCCTCTCCGACCCTCTACAACCAACCCCCCTGGCGGCACTCAACGATCCCCCCTCTCCCACCCTCTACGTTCAACTCCTCCCCTCTTCAGCAACCTTCGACAACCCACCCCCCCTCAAACAACCCAGCCCCCCCCCCTCCCACCCAACTCGACTCCCCTCCCCACCACACCCCCCCCTCTCAAAACAAGCGCCCCCCCCCTCCCGCCCCGCTCGGCACCCCCCCCTCACAACCACACAACACACCCCCCCCCTCTCAAATCAGCGCCCCCCCCCCTCCCGACCCCGCTCGGCACCCCCCCCCCCTCACAACCACACAACACACCCCCCCCTCTCAAAACAGCGCCCCCCCCCCTCCCGACCCCGCTCGGCACCCCCCCCCTCACAACCACACACCACACCCCCCCCCTCTCAAAACAAGCGCCCCCCCTTCCCGCCCCGCTCGGCACCCCCCCCTCACAACCACACACCACACCCCCCCCTCTCAAAACAGCGCCCCCCCCCTCCCGACCCCGCTCGGCACCCCCCCCTCACAACCACACACCACACCCCCCCCTCTCAAAGGCGCCCTCCCCCCCATCCCGACCCCACTCGGCACCCCCCCTCACAACAACACAACACACCCCCCCCTCTCAAACAACGCCCCCCCCTCCCGACCCCGCTCGGCACCCCCCCCTCACAACCACATACCACACCCCCCCCTCTCAAAGGCGCCCTCCCCCCCATCCCGACACCACTCGGCACCCCCCCTCACAACAACACAACACACCCCCCCCCTCTCAAAACAGCGCCCCCCCCCTCCCGACCCCGCTCGGCACCCCCCCCCTCACAACCACACACCACACCCCCCCCCCTCTCAAAACAAGCGCCCCCCCCCTCCCGCCCCGCTCGGCACCCCCCCCTCACAACCACACACCACACCCCCCCTCTCAAAACAGCGCCCCCCCCCCTCCCGACCCCGCTCGGCACCCCCCCCTCACAACCACACACCCCCCTCTCAAAGGCGCCCTCCCCCCCATCCCGACCCCACTCGGCACCCCCCCTCACAACAACACAACACACCCCCCCCTCTCAAACAGCGCCCCCCCCCCTCCCGACCCCGCTCGGCACCCCCCCTCACAACCACACACCACACCCCCCCCTCTCAAAGGCGCCCTCCCCCCCATCCCGACACCACTCGGCACCCCCCCTCACAACAACACAACACACCCCCCCCTCTCAAACAGCGCCCCCCCCCTCCCGACCCCGCTCGGCACCCCCCCCCTCGCAACCACACACCACACCCCCCCCCTCTCAAACCAGCGCCCCCCCCCCCTCCCGACCCCGCTCGGCACCCCCCCCTCACAACCACACACCACACCCCCCCCCTCTCAAAACAGCGCCCCCCCCCTCCCGACCCCGCTCGGCACCCCCCACTCACAACCACACACCACACCCCCCCCTCTCAAAGGCGCCCTCCCCCCCATCCCGACACCACTCGGCACCCCCCCTCATAACAACACAACACACCCCCCCCCTCTCAAAACAGCGCCCCCCCCCCCTCCCGACCCCGCTCGGCACCCCCCCCTCACAACCACACACCACACCCCCCCCCTCTCAAAACAAGCGCCCCCCCCCCCCTCCCGACCCCGCTCGGCACCCCCCCCTCACAACCACACACCACACCCCCCCGCTCTCAAAACAGCGCCCCCCCCCCTCCCGACCCCGCTCGGCACCACCCCCTCACAACCACACACCACACCCCCCCCCCTCTCAAAGGCGCCCTCCCCCCCATCCCGACCCCGCTCGGCACCCCCCCCTCACAACAACACAACACACCCCCCCCTCTCAAAACAGCGCCCCCCCCCCCTCCCGACCCCGCTCGGCACCCCCCCCTCACAACCACACACCACACCCCCCCCCCCCCTCACAACAGCGCCCTTCCCCCCCTCCCGACCCCGCTCGGCACCCCCCCTCACCACAACACACCACACCCCCCCCTCTCACAACAGCGCCCTCCCCCCCTCCCGACCCCGCTCGGCACCCCCCCCTCACCACAGCACACCACATCCCCCCCTCTCACAACAGCGCCCCCCCCCCCTTCCGACCCCGCTCGGCACCCCCCCCTCCCCACACCACCCCCCCCTCAACACAACCCAGCGCCTCCCCCTCCCAACCCCGCTCACCACAACACACCCCCCCCCTCATCACACCCCAGCGCCCCCCTCCCGACCCCCCATCGATTCCTCCCCCCCCTGAAGAGGCTTTCTTCTGCTCCATTCCTTTTCCCCAGTTTCATCCATGGCGGACCCCGCTCCGGGTGATAGTTCTGCTCCTACCTCCACAATTGCTTCTGCCCATCCCAATCCACCTCCTCCTTCATCGGCAGACCCATCTGTTCAAGCGACTCCAACAGCTCCTATGACCCTGGATCTTCCCCTTTATTCCATAGACTCAGATTCCAGCTACCTTTATTCCCCACCTCCCCTCCCGCACCCTCCTTCTCCTTCCCCATCTCTGTCTCATTCCTCCCACCCATCTTCACCAACCGGGGATTATATGCGCCTGTTTCTTCCACCTGACATAAACCTGCAAATCCGAATGTATCTATCCATACCTACCATTGCCCTTCGTCAAATGTTTTCTATTGAGGATCTTCAGCAGGCGGGCTTGTGGGGCTTGGCTAATGTTTTCTTCAACCCCGCCAATTTTACCCAGGTTTATGAAGCTATCCGCCTCTTCCCTCATTTTAGAACCGGCACTCTCTTCATCCCAGACATTGCCGCCAGTATTGGGTCTCCCCTAATAGATTTTCGTGCTCCCCCTTTCCTATACTCTGGTCTGTCCGCCTCAGCCACTATTGCCTTTTGTAACACACATTTTCAAAGTAATGCTCGGTTTTCGCTCCGCATGACCACCCTTCTCAATGCGTTCATCTTCTTCTTCTTACTACGCAGCCAAACCTCTTCCCTCCCGTGGTCTGATATTCGTATCACTGATCCGCTTTTTTGCTTTCTCCATAGCCGTCCCTACCCTTACGCACATCTCATTTATAGTTCCTTGATGTTGCACTCCCGTCGACTCCGCCAGGCTATCTCTAGAGGCTCTCATGCATTTTCCGTCTATTCTGCACCCTTCTTAGCTTGGCTATATCAGATTCCCGCACATTCTGCACACAATGCTGCTTATCTCCCTTCCCAACCTGGACCTTCCATTGCTCCATCTCCCTCCCCCCCTCTAATCTCTATTGACTCAGCTTCCGCCTCGACACCCACCTCCGCGCCACCTGATGTAACTTCCTGCCCTCCCCAATCTTCTTCACCCATCCCTCCTGCATCTACCACCTCTCCATTCATAACTAACCCCCCTGATGTAACCTCCATCCCTCCCCATTCCTCTTCACCTATCCCTCCTGCCTCTACCACTTCTCCGTTCTTAACTAATCCCCCTGATGTGCCCTCCTTCCCTCCCCAATCTTCTTCACCTATCCCGCCTACAGCCACCACCTCTCCATTCATGACTCCCCCCCCTCACGTCCCCTCCTTCACTACCCAATCTTCTTCCCCTTTCCCTCCTGTATCTACAAATTCTCCATCCATGCCTACCCCTCCTATTATCCCTAGACCTCCCCTCTCTTCCGATTTCACCCCACTTATTCAAACCCAGCTCAACCCTCAAAACCCCACCTGTATGCCACCAATTCACCCGGAATTCACATCCCCCTCTATCAGCAACCTTCCTGTCAGTCAACATCTCCCTTCCCCCAATCTTTCACTTCCCACTCCATCGGCCACTCCAACCCTTCATACTCCTCCGCCGTATATTCCCCCTCCCCCTCCCCCTCCTGATCCTACGGCCAATCCCACTCCGCCTTTTGACCTACCATCAACACCTTCATTTTTGCAATTACTCCAGGACGCGAGTGTAGTCGCTATCGGCAATGCTCAGGCCTCTCAGATTTCCTTGGATTCGGTTTCCGCAGCAGCTTCGGTTCATCAACAGTATATCTCAACAATAGAAAACATCAATCGCATGGCAACCTCTCAATGGCACTCCCTCAACGAATCGGCCCGATTGCTCAAAGAAGAGCGAGATCATTATCGCGATATGGCCGACTCTGCGATGAAAGCCTTAGAAGATCTTCAGAATCGCTCCAACTTAGGGCTTTGTGCTAATGCTGCATGCCGACGTATCCGCAGGGAAAGGGATCACCTTAGACAATGCCTTAGTTCGCTACAACTTACGATCGAACAAGCTTCTGCTCCTTTGCCCCCTTCTCCATCAACCTCGGCTGACAACCTCAATCACCCTCCACAATAAATTGCCCTCCTCAGTCTAAATAAATTGCTCATCCACATTCAGAATAATTACTCTTAGTTTCCAGTATCCATTTTACAATAATTACCTCATACTTTTGATCTCTCATCATTCTTGTCAGGTGCATTATATTTTTTCTTGCCTCCGTTATTTTCATCTCTGTGTCTTTGCAATTTCTCAGTTGGTATCGCTGTTGTCTCTCCGGGACGGAGAGATCCTTAGGTGGTGGGCATCTGTAGGGCCCTAACCGGTCGAAACTAAAGGTACAAAGTATTTTTCCTCTTAAGGTTCAAAGGTTGAATCTAAAATCTTAAGGTGCAAAAGTGAAAGAATTAAAAGGAAAGGTGAAGGTGGAAGGCCGCGTACGCAAAGGTGGAAATAGGCCGCCCAATCAAAATTTTATTTTAAAAGTCACTCTTGTTCTAAAGTCACTACAAGACAAAGTAGCGAATCGTTGAGGACCAGTTCAAAAAGACAATCTTGGGACATTGAAAGGACACCAAGATTGTATTGCAGTTAGAGTGCGCGAACCGGCGGACTCTCAAAAAAAAGAAGGACAAAGGCTATTCTGGGACACATTGAGAGTTGAGAGCAAGAGAGAGCTTCACAGGAGCAAGAAAGGAAGCAAGAAGAGCCTCCAGTGTGCGACGACATTCAAGAGTGCAAGAGGTGCCAAGAGGAAAGGTGCAGAGAAGAGAGAAGGCGGGCTGGATTCCAAGAGTTCCAAGGGCTATCGCGTGCTGCGCAGTGATACCAATTCCTTAGCTTGGCAGAAGCTTAGTGCAAGGTGTGCACAAGGGAAGCGGGAAGCAAGTGAAGGATTGGTGCACGAGAGGCCGCCGCTAGAGGACTTGAGATAATTGGTCTTCAGTAATTGATACTCTCTGAAGTGGTATTTAGTCATTGATTGGACTGTGCGCAGTCATTGTAATTGTTGCAGGATAATTAATATTCAAGGTTTCCAAGAGTATTCCTTTGCAGAAGTTCTCACTATTATTCCATTTTCATCATCTCTTTTTTTCTCCTACAAACCCTCAAACTCCTTCTTGTCCCCGAATCCCCAACAGCTGTCAATCGCGATGGACTGAAATTTTGCAAAATTTTCAAAATTTTTTGTGGAAATGTGGTGTGCAGGGTCTCTAGTCCACTGTGGTGCACTCAGATTTACCAAAAGGTGAAAATTTCTGTCAATCGCGATCGACAGGAGTCGGCGACTACGAGACAGTTCTGCACATTTCCGTACCTGTGCGACGTGCTGGAGGGGATGATGATGTTGAAACCTGCAAGAAACTCCAAAAGCATGCAGAAAATAGCACACAACAGTTCGCTCTCTCGCTCTCTCTCACAAGTGAAATGAGGGAAATGAGGTGGAGAAGGTGATATGATAAAAAAAACTGAAATTTTCGCGATGATGGAAGTGGAGGTGGAAGATGGTGATGATGATGATGGTGATGATGGTGGTAAGGTAAGAAAGAGAAAAATAGGAAAAGTAAAGAAATTACCTACAACGCCAACGTCTCCAATCTACGTCTTACCATCACACGCTCGTCCTCAAAGCTCGATCCCCGGCAACGGCGCCAAAATTTGGTGTAGCTCAGTGATGAGTAGCACCTCCTTTAATGTCAATCTGGGAAGACGTGAGGATGGTATGAAGACCTCGAGCAAGTGGAGGCACAAATGCGTGAGTGAGAAGCACACAAACATGCACACACATACACACACACGCGCACACACGGCAAGACAAAGAGTGAGAAGCAATGGAGTTCTTAGATTACTTTCAAAAAGCTCTTACAAGTTCATTTCAATTACAAGCTAACCTCAAAAATGAGCTCTCTAGCTCTTTTTATAGTTTTTGACTAGGTTTTGGCCCTGTCCAGACCTAGTGTCCGGCCTAGTTAAAAAATAGGTTCCAGGGCCAATTTGAGGGCTTAAACGGAGTCTAAAAAATACGAAAATTGATATGTAGGTACTTCTAAGGCTCCTCAAGCTCAAGGACTCGGCTTGCACAAAATGGAGCTACAAAAATATGAAATGGTATTTACACTGATTGTTAGTGATAAGAATCAATGTTATAGAGATGTTGGTTTGGAAAAATTTGAAGGGCCTATCTGCCAGATTTGCGTCGACTGCTTTGTCTACTTACTCCTTCACCTCGCTCTGACTCTCTCCGCTGGCTTCCTTGTCTAGTCAGTCCTTGGGTGCCCATACTGCTCTCAACAACAGGTCTCTCGATGCTAAAAGACATTTCTGAGTCACTTGTTTCAGATTTTAGCATGTAGGGATAACCACTAAGTTGTTGTCCCCACGACCTAGCTGTATAGTTGACACTAGCCTCAAATGATCTAATGCTTTGTCTATCATTGCCTAGGTGTCTACCTGATCTTAGGTTCATAAGTTTTTTCCTCTTGTCCCAATTTTCCCTTTGTATTGCTCAAAACCCTTTGGAGCCCCTTTGGGTTCCTAGTCCCACCTGAGGGTCAACTTCAAAATGGATTTTGTATGAAAAAGTTATGTCAGTCTAAAACAGGCAAACAAGATCTCTCTAGTACTTTAGAATATACAGTACATGATACTTAGGAAGTATTAGTGATACTTGGGAGCAAAAAATACACGATACTTGGGCCTAGATGAAACATGATACTTATCTTCACGATATGATACCTGGCTCCAACACAATACATGATACTTGAGTGTGCAATGATACATGATACTTGTTTTTGATGATATGATACCTGAGCTACCGTGATACACGATACTAACCTTTTGGCGATACACGATACACAAGGGAAGGATATGATACATGGCTTGAGCATGATAGACGATACACAATACTTGCACCCAAATGATATGATACTACACAGTCACGATACATGATACTTGTGAAGTATCACGATACTCTACTCGGCTATACACGATACCAGATATGCCATGATACAATACTTGTCCTTGAACGATACATGATACTTGCAGCTTCGCGATACGATACAAATCCTTCTCGTGATACATGATACTTGGGAAGTATCACGATACACAATCAGGTGATCCGTGATACATGATATTCAACCCAATGACACACGATACTGGAGAGGTATCATGATACTTGAGAAGATGATACACGATACTCGTCAAGTATTGCAATACAAAGGAGTTTAGGTATCATGATAATTGAACTCAACCAGCCACAATACTTGGAGTTTTTGAAGTCCAAATTCAAATTTTTTTGCAAATATGTGCACAATGTTCTCTCCTTGTCACTCCTACGTCCGTGTAGATGCAAACTAAGTATGCAATCTCACGATACCATTGTGTTGATACCTATCACAGTTCATTTCAGCCCGCACCAAACTTCACTTAGTTTTGTGATGTTTTGAGAGCCCCAAGCTCCTCTTTGACTGTATTTCAACACTAAAGTCTCTCTAGACAACTACTCGCAGCTAGGAATGAAAAACAAGTGCAAATGGTGAATGCATAGTAAAAAACGACAATGGGAGAAGATGGAGATGATGATGGTGATGAGGGTGGAGAAAAAATAAAAAACTGAACAGAAAATGACTATTTTTTACCTTCCAACATTGCTACTCTACGTCTTACCATCAAATGCTCGTCCTCAAAGCTCTCTCCTCGACAACGACACCAAATTTGGTGTTACTCTAGCACAGTGGCAAGTACCAATGTGAGGAGATCCACCTCATAAATGTCAATCCACAGAGACATGAGGACTGATACGAAGACCATGGGCAAGTGAAGGCACAAGTGCGTGAGTGAGAAGCACACTAGCATGCACACACATACACACACACATGCACACAAGGTAAGAGCAAAGAGTGGAACAATGGAAGGTCTTCGATTACAAAAGAACTCTCTTACAAAAGCTCGAATCTCTAACAAGCTAACCCTAAAAATGAGCTCTCTAGCTCTTTTTATAGTTTTTTGAGTAGTTTTGGCCCTGTCAAGACCTAGTGTCTGGCCTAGTTAAAAATTAGGTTTTAGGACTTATTTGGGGGCTCAAACGGAGTCTAAAAATTATGAAAAATTGGTAGGTAGATACTTCTAATAATCCTTAAGCTTGAGGACTCATCATCTTGAACAAAATGGAGTTGCAAAAATGTGAAATGGTGAACAAAATGGAGTCGCAAAAATGTGAAATGGTATGTACAATGGTTTTTAGTGATGAAAATCACTATTTTTATCGAGATTTCTTTTGAAAATTCGACATATGCTTCTTGGAGCTCCCTACATGCTACTTCTGCTTGTATGTCCACTTCCTTGATGTGTTCCTATCTTGTAATCCATGGACTTATACATGGACATGTAGATTCCAGACCTTACCACACTCATGGGGCAAATATTTACCCATGAAGCCAAGCTCAACAAGAATGGAGATTCATCAAGAGGTAATAACTCTTCTGCCCTATACACTGATAATAGTAAGTCCAAAGAGAAAGGGAAGAACACGAAGGTTAAAGATGAAGGAACTACCTCCCAAGCCAACTATGGAGGGAGAGTAGAACCTCAAGAGGAAGGGGCAGAGGAGGTAAGCAAGGTAGGGGGAGACCTTATAACTCCTCACCATGTTATATTTGTGGATTGTCAAATCATACTACGAATGAGTGTTACAAGAACTTCAAGAATTAGAGGTAGAGGATATCAAAGAGGTGGATACACACAATTAAGAGGTAGATTCGACCACCATCAAGGATACAACAATAACTACAACAACAACTACAATAGCAACTACCAAGGAGGTTACAAATCAAGGAAGGATTACAACAACTACACTGAGGAGCAAGAAGACTCTCTTATGATTATGAATATGACTTCAAAACTAGGTATAATTGATGACCATCTTTTCTACATTGACTCAGGATGCTCAAACCATGTGGCAGGAAATGTAGCTCTTCTCTCTAACATTGAGGAACCAAAGGGTAAGCATCAGGTACAAATAGGTGATGACACCAAGCACTTAGTGATTAAAGTAGCAAATGTTAAGACCTTTGATGGAAATAGAAATCTATTGAGCAGGGTTCTATATGTACCTACAATTACCAAGAATTTGATGTGTGTTGGATAGATTGTGGAAAAGGGTTTGCAAGTCAGGTTCAACCAATATGGATCATTTGTGGAGGATCCCCAACATGGATTCAAGAGAATTTCCAAAGGAGAAAAGACAGGTAGATTATTTACTTTTGAACTTGAAGATACAAGAAATATTGCACTTTATAGTTACAAAGATCAAACACTATCAGAGCTTGAAATTTGGCATAAGAGATTAGGGCATGTTGGGGAAAGAACCTTAAAACAGATATGTAGAGATCAATTGTGTTTGGAATACCTAATGTATCCAAGCAACACATGATCTATAAATGTGGTGCTTGTCAATTTGGAAAATCTCATAGGTTACCCTTCTCAAAGGAAGGCTACATGCTTGAGGACTACCTAGAGCTTGTCCATACATATGTATGGGGACCAAGTAAGGATCCCTCAATCTCTGGATCAAGGTATTATGTATCTTTCATTGATGATTACAGTAGGTGGACTGTATTTTACTTTATGAAGCACAAAGATGAAGTATTCAATTGCTTTAAAAAATATCTTGCACTTGTTGAGAACCAAACAGGAAGAAACCTAAAGAGACTAACGTCAAATGGAGGAGGTGAGTACTTCTCAAATGAGTTTGATGCATTCTTGGAGGATAGAGGAATCAAGAGAGAAATTACAACAAGGTATACCCCTGAGCAAAATTGGATGGTAGAGAGGAGAAATAGATTAATTGTTGAAATAGTTAGGTCATTGTTAAATGAGAAGAATTTACCTAACTACTTGTGGGCAGAGAGTGTATCTACTGCCACTTACCTTATAAATAGGTTGCCATCCAAATCACGTGATGGGATGGCCCCATATGAAGCATGGCATGGTGGAAGACCTTCACTTGATCATTGCAGGATCTTTGGATGTGTTGCTTATGTGCATATGCCTTCTCAAATAAGAGGTAAGTTAGATCCTAAGGTAGATAAGTGCATCTTCATAGGGTATGACTTGAATCGGAAAGGATACAGGTTCTACAATCCTTCACACAAAGGATTCATGGTCAGTAGAGATGTTGTCTTTGATGAGAATGACTCTTGGTTTGATAGTGAATGCAGGAAAGTAAAGCTACCTTATGACTTGGAAGAGGAGTTTCCAAGCCTCACTAAGGAGGAACCTAATCAAATTGAAGACATCAACTCAGATGATGATGACATCATCAACTTAGAGGAATTCAAGGCATGGAAGTCCAAAGGCAAAGTCAAGATGAAGAAGTTGGAGGATATACTTGAATCATCCAACCAAGCAATGAGAAGATCACAAAGGGAGAGCGGAAGCCAATTAGATATGGGTATGGCACTTCCCTAGTTACTAAGCACTCTGTTTATCTTGCAAAAGACTTATCATTTGAAGGCCAAGGCAAACAGACAGACAGATAGATAGATAGATCAAGGCAGAATGGAAGGAAGCTATGGATGAGGAAATTGAAGCACTCAAGGAAAGTGATACTTGGGAACTAGTACCAAAGAAGGAGTCTATGAAGGTAATTGGTTCTAGATGGATCTATAAGATCAAAAGGAATTCTGATGGATCAATAAGAAGGTACAAAGCTAGACTTGTGGCTAAGGGTTTTGCACAAACCCAAGGAGTTGATTATGAAGAAACATTCTCACTTGTGGCCAAAATGGTAACCATCAGGGTATTGATAAGTGTGGCTGCATCAAAGTATTGGAACATGAATCAATTAGATGTAAAAAATGCATTTCTAAATGGCTGGATTTCAGAGGAGGTGTACATGTCTCAACCTCCTACTATGAGGATCCAAGCAAGGTAACATATGTGTGTAAATTGAACAAAGGTCTTTATGGATTGAAGCAGGCACCTAGGGCATGGAACCATAGGTTGACTACATACCTTCAGGATCAAGGATTCATCATGAGTAAAGCAAATACTTCTCTATTTATTAAGAGGAGAAATTCAGAGGTAATATACCAATGTGTATATGTTGATGATATCATACTCACAGGTAATGATGTCAATGGCATCAAACAAATCAAGAATCAGATGATGTAGGAGTTCGAGATTAGTGACCTTGGATCACTAAAATATTTTCTTGGACTTGAGTTAGTCTATACTAACTCTGGAATTTATATTACTCAAAGAAAGTATATACATGATATGTTAAAGAAGTTTCATTTGCAGGATGCCAAAGTAGCAAGTACTCCAATGGAGGTTAATCAAAAGTTAAGTGCTCATGAAGGTGATGTGCTTGAGAACATTGCAGGTTACCAAAGCATAGTGGGAAGCTTGAACTATGCTACATTGACAAGAATTGATATTGATTATGGAGTAAGTGTTTTAAGTCAACTTATGCACAAACCTAGGGCACCTCATTTGGAAGCTGCCAAAAGGATTTTGAAGTACCTTAAGGGCACTCAAAATCAAGGGTTATATTTTCCTTATATTTCAGACTTGGACATCAAGATATATTCATATGTAGATTGGGCAGGTTGAAAAGATGATAGAAGAAGTACCTCAAGATACCTATCCTTTGCAGGTGATAAACCTATATCTTGGTCTTCAAAGAAGCAACCTATTATTGCTTTATCTTCTATAGAGGTAGAGTATAGAGGATTGGCCAATGCTACTTAAGAGGCCATATGGATTAGATTGTTGTATATAGATTTGGGTTTGCATACCACATCTCCAATGTTTTTTGAAGATACTACAAGCTCAATACATCTTGCAGCAAATCCTATTTATCATGCTAGGACCAAGCATACAGAGGTTCACTATCATTATGTGAGAGAAAATCTATTGAGCAATGAAATTCAGTTGGCTTATGTTTCTACTAATACACAATGTGCAGACTTATTGACTAAAGCATTAGATGGTACAAAACATTGCAGATTTGAGTCTATGATTGGATTGTAGGACATTCAAGAAGATTGAAGAAGAAGACCAAGCCAAAATGTTTGGCTTGAGGGAGAGTTGTTGGTGCAAAGTCCAAGCCTACACATGTGGCTAGAAGTTCTTAAATATTTGAAGCTCCATGGAAAGCATTGCTAGGAAGATCTTTTATCTTTACCATTTGTAAAAGTGACTTTGACTTGGAAGAATCATTGTAACCACCACTAAGCTTGTGGAGTTTATTAGTTGAAAAGTCACGACTTTAATTGAGGGAATATCTCCTATATTGGAGGACTACTTTTAGTGAGAGCCAATGAAAAATTCAAATTCAAATTTGAAATCACTCAACTATAAAAGATGTAAAAAACTCACGGGTGTGTGACTCTATTCCCGAGTTCTCCATTGCCACATTGTAAGAGAGTGAGGTCTACATTGTAAGCTACACTACTCACCAGCATTAGGAATTGATTATCAAGCCTATGATCTTGTAAAACATTGTTCTTTAATACAATAGATCTACATTACTCATCTATGGTCTCTCTGTTATAGTCATTCATAACTGTCAACTTGTACTACTCATATCTCAGTCATTCCTTTATGATTTTCAATGATCTATAGCTTGTTGGAATCAACTCTACGTTCTCTACATGCTCACAAATTTTTAAAACAATCTATTCAGCCAATTTAGAGAAAAAAGCATCGAAGAACTCATTGGTCAAGCTCTATAGAGGTCCTAAAAAATGCGGGGTAATGATTAAATTGCCAAGTTGATTGCTCTGTGCATAGTGCATCATTTTAAGTGATTCCACTTGGAATCATTATCTTAATAAGATAATTAGATACCTCTAAGAGGAATTTTTCTAATTCCTACTGTACTGGAAGCACTAAGCATAACAAGCAGCAGGTGTGTGAACAAAAATAGAAGGTTTTCATTAATCCTTCAACTTGGAAATAGTGTGTTTTGGCTCAATCATTTCTCAGATCATTTCCAAATTACATAGGCACTTATTTAGTGTCATTGCAAAACTAAGAGGGCCTAAAACTCAACTTTGAAGTGTTGGAAAACAATGTCACATCAGTCCAAAATCCATTTAGGGCAAAAACCCTAATTTTGGTACTTAGTCATTTTTGGCACAAAAATGGGTAAAGTTTTTATGAGCCTATCTTGTAGGGCTTGAAGAGAGCTTTCCAATGGTATATAACATGCAAAGATCAGATTTGGAAGAAAGCCCTAACCCTAATTTTCTACTAATCTAGGGTTTGTACCTCATTTAATAGCTCTCAGCTTGGAGGTCATAAAAATGTTGTCAGATCATTCATCAGGTAGTCACAAGTCTAAAAAAGCAGGTCAAGAAGCTATTTTTAAAGTTAGCTAAAAGCAACTTTAAAAATAAAGCAAACTCACTTTAAAATAGTGATTTAAGTTAAAAAAGCAGCTTTTTGTTGAAAAAAATCATCCAAGCTTTATTTTGATCGCAAGACATTGTGAGGGCTATATAAAAAAGGCCTTGGCTCACTTTTAAGTCATCCTACACCAATTGGCAACGCCAGTTTCTGGTCCCTCATTACGGGTGGTGCTCAAGCATGTTGATGTATAAAACACCACAAGAAATGAATTAATGTGACACTAGAACACCTCTATGGTCACCATTAACTCATTGCCACTCCAAACTTTGAGAAATGATAGCTTAAAGTGAGAAATTTGCTTCTACAGAAATTCCTAGTCACCGAAATGACATACCTTCAGTATTTTGCTAATTTCTCCTAGCTCAAGTATGCTTTCTCCATGAAACTTTATAAGCTGAAACTAGAAGAGTAGAGCTTTCCAACAAGCTATCATATGCATCAAACGGAGCTCTAGAACTCAAGTTATGGCCCTCACAAGATGACCCTATATGACCTTCCAAAACTGGAAATCTTGCCTGTTTTAGTATTCCTGATGTCCAAAAAAAAAAAATTCGATGCCTAGCATCGAATTTCAGTCCAAGTCGATGCCAGGCATCGACTTTGGGCTTTTTTTGGCTATTTTTCTGCACCAGAAACACTCTATTTTACACACACATGAAGAAGATGACTTATATGATAGAAGTCGATGCCGGGCATCCATTTTATGTTGGAACTCGATGCCAGGCATCGAGTTGCTCCACAAACTTCATAATTTTAGAAGATTCAACAATAGTCAACACACAGAGAATGAAAAAATGACTTATCAGCCAAGATTCGATGCCAGGCATCGAATTGCTCAGAAAACTTAAACTTTTGAATTCATCACACAGTAGGCAAACATGGAGATGATGGAGAGAGACTCATACACATAACTTTACTCAGTTCTTTCTCACAGCTATAAAAACTCAGAAGTTTTACAGATGCTTTCTCACTCAGAGAAGCCCGACTATTCTCAGTCGTATAAAATGAACTCCTTCTTCTACTTCTTCTCTCTATTCTCTCTCTCTCTCTCTCTCACTTTTTTCTTCTCGCCGCGTCAGTTGATACAAACTAACTTATATAGATTTTTGTATTTTCGTGATTTTAAAAAACTTCTAGAACTAAAGTGAACTAACTTTACAAATATGATACATTTGTGAATTTGTCCCTTCACATAGGCATGGGGTTTTCTTCCTAAGATTTGACCTTCAAATATATGTCTAATTAGTGAGTGTTTCTCCAACAAAGCACACATGGGGCAGCCATGGTGCACTCTAGGAGCATGTTGAGGAGCAGATATGGAGTTCTTCTTGAAGAAGAGTGTGATCACACTCTTGCTTATGGAGAGGACTTGCCCGTCAGTAGCTTGGTGGTGTGGATCAGCCATCTACATTTTGTATTTGAAGATTGTCTTCTACATGAAGATTTCGGTGTACTTCAAAGACATTGGATGGAAGTTAACATAAGATTTGCATCTTATGTTAAGAATTCAGGTACATATTCTCTTTATGCACATAGGTACTACTTGGATTTTATGGAGGCGGTGGCATCCATATCTAGAGGAGTCCTATTCGGCATACATGGAGGCAGTGGCATCCATAAAGGAGAATCAGTACATGCATGCTACATGCACATTCAGATGAGATGTTAGAGAAGGTGTTTTCATATGAGTATGAGGATTTTTGTCGGCAACATGTTAGAATTCTATGCTAATTCTGTAAATATGTGATCTTTCACACACACATCTGATTTAGGGTCTTCCATAGCATAAAATCAAATTAGGGTTTGCTGAATATCAGTTTCCAATTGATCTTTCCTCTTTCTGTCACTCATATTCACTCTTCTACAACCTATCAGGTCATACATCTCATACATATTCAGATTTCTTCCCCTACATCTGAATATTCTTGTAAATTTTGTACATTCACTCATCTATCTATTTCTTTTCACATAGAGTGGTTGAGAGTTTTGCTCCGACATTGTAAGTTGACATTTGTATATATGATAGTGTGAGTAAGAAGTGGCTTACGTAACACTTTACACATGTTGTCTAATATTTCTCTATCTTTGTCTCATCATTTGTATGATTAAGAGTGGTATGTTCATGTTTTGTCAATATTGGAAGATTGCTGAAATCTGTGTTGTAGATCTTGGACCTATGGAACCATGGACTTGTGATATTAGTTATGGGCCTACTAAATTTCCAACATTTGGTATCAGAGCAATTAGGCTCTCAGATTCCCAGGTTCCCAGACTTCCAGGTTTACAACATATGATTTAAGGGCATCTTCTAACATTTTGACATACACACTTAATCTAGATGAGAAGAGATTTGAGAATTAGACAATTCAGTCACATGTTTATTCATCAGTGTGGAAGTATGAACTTGATGATCTGTTAGCAGCCGAATACTTTTGGAAGAGTATGAAAATACTTTACAGAAGTATTGTTCATTGATGAAGAGAAGGCTACTTCAAATTCAAGGAAAAACAATGGTTTGGAGAACATGAAGGAACCAGATCAACATCAAATCACATGTATTAGTTTCTACTATCAGATTAGCATTTGCAGGTCATATCTTAGAAGAGTAGTTACAAACAGATTTGAAGGATTGAAGAAGTGCTTTCATACACTTTCATTCTTTGAAAGTAAAAGCATTAGCTACATCAAAACATGTATCTAGAGGTTGTTCTTGAGAGTTTTGATGATCTCTTTCATGGCAAAAAAGCTCATCTAAGAAGACAAATTTGAAGATGAGATGAGTTTTGTTTTTAGCCAACCTTGTGTTGTAAGTTGGTTGGAAGTTTTTAATCTTGGTATAGAATTTGATCTAGGTACACTAGAAAGGTAATTCAGTATTCAGTCAACTCAAGGAAAAAGTTGGTGAATTCAGTCATATCAGTCACATTTGAAGCAGAGTTTTGATTCAGAGATATGAGGAGATGGTAAAACATGATTCTATGTTCACTTCCATTTATATAACATATTTGTTTTGTGTCTTAGCACTAAAGGAAGAGAAAAGTTCATTTGAAGAAGTCAAGAGTACTTGCTACTCCAAGATAAAGAGAACAAAAGGTATGGAAGAGAAGTTTGAAGATGTTGACATCATCAGGTGGAAGAAAGATGCAGAAGAAGAAAGTCCAACATTTCCAAAGGGAAAGTAAGACTTCCTTTTCTCTTATAGTTTCCATATACTTTTTCTACTTTTATCCTCTACATCCAAAGACAAGTCTATGAGAACATCTTATGTGAAAAAGATATTTTAAAGAAGAAGCAGTTTCTTGTTTTGCACTATACTTGGTCATGTTTTAGTAGGTTTTGACAAAGAATTGCATTGAGAGAAAAGCAGTGATACCTAAGGTAGCTTATAGAATTCAAAGAATTCTTGGAGTATCAATACAGAGCTACTTGGTATATGACAAGTTGCAGAGAAGTATTTTTCTTCTTGACCTAACTCTTGAGGTAAAAGAGTATTTGTAGCAGATGTTGGAGACTTGGAGTAAGGTTTTTGTTTGGAAAGGTACCTCATATTCTGTATATTCAATATATTCAGAAAATTCAAAGTTATTTAGGACAAAAATTTAGAAAAATCAATATTTTCAAATTATCAGTGTTTTCAAAAAATTCAAAAATTTAGAATTTGCAAGAAAATTATGAGATTTCAGTATTTTTCAAAATTCAAAAATTTCAATATTTTGAGAAAATTCAAAAAAATTTGGAAAATTCAAAATTTTTTTTTTGATGAACCAATCAGTTGAAGAATCTACTTTATATGATTGTCTAGATTTTTGGATACATGCTTGTATTCAAAAAGGTGTTCCATCAAATCCTATCACTTGATTGAGAAGTGGAGTTGGCCAAAAGAAAGTCAAGCAGATACTATCACATTTCACCCGGGTAGAATATGAAAAGATGAAGTATCAACTTGCATATTTTGGAGTTCTCAAGGTGAGAGTTTGTCCACTTATGTTCTAGTAGGAGTTGCAGATTCTTGGGAAGGATTTCGTTAAAGAAAAGTTTTACAACTTTATGTGAGAAGCATGGACACTTAGAGACATTCAGGTAACAAATCAAACATTCAGTCATGAAGGTTTGATGAGAGCAGATTCTACACAGGTATTTTGTTAGAGAGATCCTTATAGATCTTGAAAATCTTGAAGATCTTGAGTATTTATGATTTAGATGTCTATCCTTTGTTTATAAACTTCTTAGCATTGGAGGAAGTAAGTCAAAGGTTCAGATTCTATCAGATTTGTGTTGCAGAGAAAAAGAAGAAGATACTTGTTATGTTGCAGAAGATTATGGATCCTAAAATTTTGTTTTAGATACATGTATTAATCACTGAAGATCAGATTTATTGAAAGAAGGAAGACGTTCCAAATTTCATAAAGTCTGATATAATTTGAAGAATTCTGGATACTAGTGTTAAATCATCGAGGGGGGTGATGAAACATGAAGACCTATTTTCAGCCATATGTTAAAGAATGCAGAGTTATACCTATAGGTATTCCTATTTCATGTATTCCTATATTTTCTTTATCAGTTTCTCTTTATGTTCCAGCTTTGAAAGAAGAAGGAAGAAGGAGAATGTCTAGAGAAAGTTCCTGTTAGGTGTTCCTGTTCAAGAGAAAGGTCTAGAGTTCTATTGAAGAAAAACTTGATATTTCAGAGAGGTATGTTTCAAAGGTGTGCACATACATGTTTATACCATACTCTAAAGGAAACAGGTATGAAAGAGAATGAAGACTCATGAGTTGAGTTGAGTTGAAATATGAAATTTTTAGACTCATGAGTTGAGTTGAGTTGAGTTGAATTGAGTACAGTCAGAGATGGACTAGCTAGTGTTCATAATAGACTAATTTGTGAGTTTTCAGTCACAAGTCCAAGGATTCAGTTTCTAATTTTATTTAGTGTATTTACATGACAAAATAAAAGTACGTTGAGAAACCTTTTGTAAGGTAAATGCAAAATGTGGATCCTAGTGTATGTTTATAGGTTTGAGAAGACAAGAGATAGCAGGTTCAGAGTCAGTTCATGCTACATATATTGTCAAGCAATGATTGCTTGATGTATACACTATTGGATATCTAGTTTGCATATTTTCGTAGGTAGTATGGTTCATATTCAACGAATTCAGTTTTTTGAAGTTTGAAGAAATTCAAATTCAATTTTGAAGAAGACTTTTGAAGAAAAGGTTTGAAGGTCAATTCGGGAGTACAAGTTTGAATTTTATGATAGTTTACAGATGAATGAAGTTTCTTATCTAGTTTGGTTTGTACCAATATGACATTGCAGGGGGGATTGTTGGAAAACAATGTCACATCAGTCCAAAATCCATTTAGGACAGAAACCCTAATTTTAATACTTAGTCATTTTTGGCACAAAAATGGGTATAATTTTTATGAGCCTATTGTAGAACTTGAAGAGAGCTTTCCAATGGTATTTAACATGGAGTCATCAGAGATAAAATTTGGACGAAAACACTAACCCTAGTTTTCTATTAATTTAGGGTTTTCACCTCATTTGATAGCTCTCAGCTTGAAGGTCATAAAAATGTTGTCAGATCATTCATCATGTCAGAAGTGTGAAAAAGCAGGTCAAGAAGCTATTTTTAAAGTTAGCTAAAAGCAACTTTTAAAATAAAGCAAACTCACTTTAAAATAGCGATTTAAGTTTAAAAAGTAGCTTTTAGTTGAAAAAAATTGTCCATGCTTTATTTTGATCGCGAGGCATTGTGAGGGCTATATAAGAAAGGCCTTGGGTCACTTTTAAGTCATCCTACACCAATTGGCAATGCCAGTTTTTGGTCCCTCATTAGAGGTGGTGCTCTAGCACTCATGAGGCAGCCATGGTGCACTCTAGAAGCATGTTGAGGAGCAGCTATGGAGTTCTTCTTGGAGAAAAGTGTGGTCACATTCTTGCTTATGGAGAGGACTTGCCCATCAGTAGCTTGGTGGTGTGGATCAACCATCTACATAATGTATTTGAAGATTGTATTCTACATGAAGATTTCGGTGTACTTCAAAGACATTGCATGGAAGTTAACATAAGATTTGCATCTTATGTTAAGAATTCAGGTACATATTCTCTTTATCCACACAGGTACTACTTGGAGTTTATGGAGGCGGTGGCATCCATATCTAGAGGAGTCCGATTCGGCATACATGGAGGCAGTGGCATCCATAAAGGAGAATCAGTACATGCATGCTACATGCACATTCAGATGAGATGTTAGAGAAGGTGTTTTCATATGAGTATGAGGATTTTTGTCGGGACATGTTAGCATTCTATGCTAATTCTGTAAGTATGTGATCTTTCACACACACATATGATTTAGGGTCTTCCATAGCCTAAAACCATATTAGGGTTTGCCGAATATCAGTTTCCAACTGATCTTTCCTCTTTGTGTCACTCATATTCACTCTTCTACAACCTATCAGGTCATACATCTCATACATATTTAGATTTTTGTCCCTACATATGAATATTCTTGTAAATTTTGTACATTCACTCATCTATCTATTTCTTTTCACATAGAGTGGTTGAGAGTTTTGCTCCCACATTGTAAATTGACATTTGTATATATGATAGTGTGAGTAAGCAGTTGCTTATGTAACACTTTACACATGTTGTCTAATATTCCTCTATCTTTGTCTCATCATTTGTATGATTAAGAGTGGTATGTTCATGTTTTGTCAATATTGGAGGATTGTTGAAATCTGTGTTGTAGATCCTAGACCTATGGAACCATGGACCTGTGGTATTAGTTATGGGCCTACTAAATTTCCAACATGAAGCTACAAGGGGCTTGTACAAAGCAGGATTTGATAGTGCCTACTCATTTCTTGGAGTGTCCATCCATCTTTCCCAACAAAGCCACTACAAAGAATGATGCTCAAACAACGACTAAGTTCTTATTCAAGAATGTGTTCACCAGATATGGGTTACCAATAGAGTTAGTGAGTGATAGAGGTACACACTTCTTGAACGAAGTTATTGAAAACCTTTTCCAAGAATTATTGGTGATACATAAGGTGTATGCCCCCTATCAACCACAAGCTAATGGACAAGCCGAGAGCACAAATAAGATCCTATGTAATGTATTGACAAAATTGGTAAATAATAAACCCTCTGATTGGGATAAGCAACTTCATCATGATGTTGGGCTTACCAAGTTGCCTACAAAAGGTACTCAATGCTACCCCATTTTAGATGGTCTTTGGACGAAATTTTGTTTTACCATTAGAATTCTTGATCCTGAATTTAAAGATGGCACAAGAGCACGAGTGGAATGGACATGAGTTGTCCTCTAGGATCTTTGATCTAGAATGCTTAGGTGAGAAGTGGCTAGTAGCAGCAGTAGGCATCTATGCTGCAATGAAAAAGGCAAAAGGCATACTTTGATGCTCACATCAAGGACAAAGGATTGAAAGAAGGAGATCTAGTGCTAGTTTATACACTAAAGTAGCATGCCCATAAATTGGAAAAACGCGGATATGGACCCATGATCATTAATAAAATTTCCACTAGCAGTGCGATTCAATTGGCCACTCTAGAAGGTGATATCTTGCCAAACTATATAAGTGGATGTAGATTCAAGATATATCAAGAACCTCTTATAGAGGATATGCTAATGAGACTTAACACTCTAAGAAGTGCAAAGAAGAGGTGTTAAGGGTTAGAGAAGAGTCACAGGCAGAGGCTAGAGAGCACATTAGGAGAAATAAGTTAAGGCAACTAGGCCTAGATGTCAATCCGGAATCCCCAAGATATCACATGTCCATGTGCCTAACATCGGGTGTAATTGCTCCTCGAATAATTGATCAAAATCCTATTGTGACCATAGAGGTAGGACAAGGCCAAAATGTAATGCCTTTGAGAGCCTTGATTGACTCAGGTGTAGCAACTAGTGCATTTAGACTCTGATACTACTAAGACTTGCAATCAAACATCAATCCCATAGAAGATTATCTCATAGGTTTGGGAGGTGTGGAAACCCCCTTGTTTGAGCAAGGCGATCACATACATGGTTCCTTGCTTATCAATGTATGAAACCTCTTTGAATTTGACCATTGGGTGTTCAAGTCCAAAGGGTTGATCGAGATTTTTGAGTTGGACAAATGATCGCCTTATACCATCCTCATAGATGTGTGCACATAATTGGTTGGTCCTAATATATTCCAATTGTGTTTTATAGGGACCTTTTGGTATCTGTAAATAGGTAGTGCTTGAGCTACTTGTGGATCTCTCCATGTTATAAGACATTTCTGAGTCACTTGTGTCCGAACTTAGCACATATGGATAACCACTAAGTTGTTGTGCCTAGGACTTAGCTATATGGTTGACACTGGCTTTAGATGATCTAATGCTTTGTCTATCCTTGCCTAGGTGTCTACGAGATCTTAGGTTCATAAGCTTTGTCTTCTAGTCCCAATTTTCCCTTTGTATTGCTCAAAATCCTTTGAAGGCCCTTTGGCTTCCTAGTCTCACCTGAAGGTCAACTTCAAAATACAATATCTAAAACTCCAACGAACCCAAAATCACAACAAACAGATTTCATATGAAAAAGCTATGCCACTTCAGGGTTCTAAGGGTTAAAATAGGAAAACAGGATCTCTCTTGGATTACTTCAGAACAGAGGATACATGATGTTTAGGAAGTATCGGTGACACATGACATTTAGGAGCAAATGATACACAATACTTGTCCTTGCGTGATACACGATATCTAAACTATACGATACATGATACATGGGCTTACTCCATCATATGAGGTGTTGGTGCAATTAAGCCCAATCCTATACACTTGATCACCTCACATAACTTTGATGTATTGATGTTACACATGGAAGGATTCATATGTACAACCTCTTGTAATTTTGCTTCCAAATTACATTTGTAAAAGGTTATTAAACCCATGAGGAGTTAGGAAGCATATAATCTCATAACTTCTGGTAGTTGAATCAAGAGAGAATCAATCCTAT
This sequence comes from Ceratopteris richardii, assembly GCA_020310875.1. Taxonomy (NCBI): domain Eukaryota; kingdom Viridiplantae; phylum Streptophyta; class Polypodiopsida; order Polypodiales; family Pteridaceae; genus Ceratopteris; species Ceratopteris richardii. The sequence goes on along the minus strand of CM035443.1, from coordinate 34,430,726 downwards.
ACTTTATGATGCACTTTATTTTTAGAGATTTGAATTCGAATTCAAATCCTTGGCTCCAACAAAAGCTATAAAAGAGGATATGAATTGTCTGTGTGTATCTCGAGGTTTAGAGGTCATATTCATGTAATTTCATTGAGAAGAGGATCTCATCTCATAGCTCACTCATTTCTCACTCATTGTGCAATGACTTATTGCCAACGACATGTACTTTTACATGATTCAATACATATATGTTTATTTCCTACTCTCATATCTCTGTCACACTTCATCAAAATAGTGAATTTCTCTCATCTGGTTCTCACTGTATAGAGGATCATTTTTCTTGATTTAAAGCATGATAACTCAAGCATAGTGTCTACTTTAATCCTACATATTTTCATTAATAATGCTTCACATGATTGTCAGATATTAATCAATCATTGCTCACTTGTATGTGACTATCAAGGCCCGTAAAAGTCAGGATGCATGCTTGATTTGCTAAACATAATTCTATGCATATAGTCTATCATTTTAGATGATTTCACTCATAATTGGTAGCTTGTTAAGCTAATTTAAGATCCCCAAAAGGAATTGTATCAATTGCTATTGTACTTAGAGAATGGTGCAAAACTCTGAGTAGCTGTCTCAACCAAAGTACCAAGTTCTAGACCTTGGATCACGTGCCTACCTATCTATTTTGATCCTATCATTAGTGTATCATCTTCCAAGAAACATATGTGATCATTTATGCTTGTTAGCTAGCTAAAGAGGCCCACAACACTCTCCAATCATCACTTATAGCAAGTGTGAAGCAAGTTTTAGCTACACCAACTCATCTCTTGTGATTATCCACCATCTCCTCCAACAGTGGTATCAGAGCAAGTTCAATCAATATGGGAGATGGATTTTCATCCTTCATTGAAAAATTGTATAGGAACAACTACTCAGCATGGTCCCTAAGGATGAAAGCGTATCTTCAAGGGAGAAGCTTATTTGGATACATCTCAAGAGATGAAGACATGCCAATTTTTAGAAGCAAGAATCAACCAACAAGGGAAGAGCAAGAAAGGTTGACCACATGGTGTGCAAAGGATGCTCTTGCCAGGTCATATATATTAAACTCAATCTTTGATTTCTTGTAATCACATGTTAGAAATTGTATGACCTCCCAAGAGACTTGGGAAGTGCTTTCATCATACTTCTCCTCCAACACAAGAGGTAGGAAGAATCAGTTGGGGATGGAATTCACAACCCTCAAGGAGTGGTTGATTATGTAACCAAAATGAAAGATGTTGCACATGATCTTGCAAGCATTGGATAAGAGATAGAGGAAGAGCACATAGTGAGGCAGATCATCAATGGAATCAAGGTTGATGACAAGTGGGAGTCCTTCACCACAACAATGGATCTCTACATGGATATGCAAGCACATGATCTCAATACCTTGATGGGACAAATCTTCACACATGAGACAAAACTCAATAGAAATGGTGACAACTCAAGAGGTAACAGTAACCAATCTTCTGCCCTTTATACAGATAAGAATAAAGCTAAGGGTAAAGTTAAGAGTGAACCAATATGAAGAGGCTAGTACCTCTCAAGCTAATTATGCAGGAAGAGGAAGAGGTGCTAGAGGTAGGGGCAGAGGAGGTAAACAAGGTAGGGGGGAGACCCTACAACAATTCACCATGCAACATATGTGGTCTCAACAACCACATTACAAAAGAATGCTACAAAATACAAGGAACCAAAGGGGAAGAGGCTTCCATAGAGGAAGCTATGGACAAACAAGAGGCAGGTACAACAATGGTGGAGGCAACTACAACCATAACTTGAATCAGTGCTACAACAACATTAACTATCAAGGAGGCTTTAGAGGAAGAAGGGACTTCAACAACTATACTGAAGACCAAGAAGACTCTCTTCTCATCATGAACATGACATCTAAGCAAGGTAAAGATGATGAACATCTTTTTTACATTGACTTAGGTCGTTCCAATCATGTGGCAGAAAATGTAGCTCTATTATCTGATCTTGAAGAACCCAAGGGGAAGCATGAAGTACAAACAAGTGATGACACTAAGCATTCAGTCAAGCAAATTGGAAATTTCAAAATATCTGATGGTAGTATGAACCTTTTGAGCAAAGTTTTGTATGTGCCTACTATAACAAAAAACCTAATTAGTGTTGGGCAGATTATAGAGAAAGGACTACATGTTAGGTTCACTAAGCATGGAGCATATGTCGAAGCCCCCCCAACAAGGATTCAAAAGGATTTCCAAAGGTGAGAATTTAGGTAGATTGTTTACTTTTGAAATTCAAGACACAAGGAACATAGCACTATTCAATTATAGAGATCAAACCTTGTCTTTGTTGAAAATATGGCACAAAAGGCTAGGGCACATAGGACAAAGAACTCTGAAGCTAATTTGCAGAGATCAAAGTGTGCTTGGCATTCCCAATGTGACCAAGCAGTACATGATATACAAATGTGGAGCTTGCCAATTTGGCAAAGCTCATAGGCAACCATTTCCTAGGAAAGGATACATCCATAAAGATTATTTGGAGCTTGTACACACTGATCTGTGGAGTCCTAGCAAAGATCCATCTATCTCAGGTTCAAGGTACTATGTCTCATTTACTAATGATTACAATAGATGGACAATTCTCTATTTCATGAAGCATAAGGATGAGGTTCTACATGTTTTAAGAAGTATTTGTCACTAGTTGAAAACCAAACAGGAAGGAGCTTGAAGAGAATCAGGTTTGATGGAGGAGGTGAGTACTTTTCACATGCGTTTGATCTATTTCTACAAGACAGAGGCATAAAGAGGGAATCCACAACTAGGTATACTCCTAAATTGAATGGAGTGGCAAAGAGAAGGAACAGATTAATTATTGAGGCAGCTAGGTCTATGTTAAATGAGAAAAAATTACCTAATTATTTATGGGCAGAGGCTGTTTCCATAGCCACATATTTGGTCAATAAGAATCCATCCAAATCATTGGATGATATGACACCATATGAAGCATGGAATGGAAGGAGACCCTCATTGGATCATTGCAAAATATTTGGGTGCATTGCCTATGCACACATCCCATCACAAATTAGAGGGAAGCTTGACCCTAAGACTGAGAAATGTATATTTATTGGGTATGATCAGAATCAAAAGGGATATAGACTTTATAATCCAACTAACAAGGCATTCATAGTTAGTAGGGATGTAGTATTTGATGAGAATAATTCATGGTTTGAAGATGATTGGAAGAAAGTCAAATTACCATATGATTTGGAAAATGATTTTCCAACCCTAGCTCAAGAAGATCAACACCAAGTAGAGGACATCAACTCTAAAGATGAGGAGCATATTGATTTCAAATCTTGGAAGTCAAGATGCAAGTTCAAATACAAGCAATCAGAGGATGTACTCGAGTCTTCCAATCAAGCCTTAAGGAGATCACAAAGAGAAAGTAAGAAGCCCATAAGGTATGGATATGATACATCCTTAGTCACAAAGCACTCTGTGTACATCACTAAAGAATTTATGGGAGAGGAGCCTTCTTCATTTGAAGAGGCTAAGAAGAAGAAAGAGTGGAGAGAAGCCATGCAAGAAGAAGTGGAAGCATTGCAAGAAAACCACACTTGGGATCTAGTTCCCAAGAAGCCAAATATGAAGGTAATTGGTTCAAGGTGGATATACAAAATTAAAAAGAACTCTGATGGTTCTATAAACAGGTACAAGGCAAGGTTAGTGGCAAAGGGATTTTCCCAAACACATGGAGTAGACTATGATGAAACATTTTCACCTGTGGCAAAGATGCTAGCAATCAGGGTATTGGTAAGTCTTGCTACATCCAAATATTGGAAATTATATTAGTTAGATGTCAAGAATGCATTTTTAAATAGTTGGATATCAGAAGAAGTGTATATCACACAACCATCAGGTTTTGAAGATGAAGAAAAAGCAGGGTATGTATGCAAGCTTAGAAAAGCACTCTATGGTCTCGAACAAGCTCCTAGAGCTTGGAACCATAGGCTTGTTACCTATTTGTAGGATCAAGGCTTTGTGGCAAGCAAGGCATACTCTTCTTTATTTGTTAAGAAAAATAAATCAGAGGTCATCTACTTATGTGTCTATGTAGATGATATCATTATTATAGGTAATTATGATGGTATCAAGCAGGTCAAGGCTCAATTGATGAAGGAATTCAAAATCAATGATCTAGGGTTGTTAACCTACTTGGATTAGAACTTGTGTATACAGATTCAAGTATATTAATCACACAAAGGAAGTACATATATGATATGTTGATCATGTTTAAGATGGAGAGCACTAAAGTTGCAGGTATTCCTATGGAGATCAATCATAAGCTAAGTTCACATGAAGGTGAACTACTTGAAGATGTTACAGGTTATCAACAACTTGTGGGTAGTCTTAATTATGCTACTTTGACAAAAGTAGATATTGCATATGTAGTAAGTACATTAAGTTAGTTCATGCATGTGCCAAGGAAACCTCATATGGAAGCTACAAGGACAATACTTAAGTATCTAAAGGGTACAATGAATGAGGGATTGTTCTATCCCTTTACTTCTGACATAGATATAAAGATGTATTCTAATGCGGATTGGGCTCGCTTCAAGGATGATAGAGCACTTCAGGGTACCTATCTTTTGCAGGTTCAAAACTCATATCTTGGTCATCCAAGAAGCAACCAACTGTGGCCTTATCTTCAATAGAAGCAGAATATAGAGATTTGGCAAATGCAACTCAGGAAGCTATGTGGCTTAAGCAATTGTATGCAGATTTGGAGATACATTCCTACACTCCAATTATCTTTGGAGATAACACTAGTTCACTTCATTTGGCTACTAATCATGTGTACCATGCCAGGACTTTCAAAAGTACATTTGTAAAAGGTCATTAAACCCACGAGGAGTTAGGAAGCATATAATCTTGTGACTTTTGGTAGTTGAGTCAAGAGAGAATCAATCCTACACTTTAGGATGCACTTTATTGGTAGAGATTTGAATTTGAATTCAAATCCTTGGCTCCAACAAAAGCTATAAAAGAGGATATGAATTGCCGGGGTGTATCTCAAGGTTCAGAGGTCATATTCATGTACTTTGATTGAGAAGAGGAGATCATCTCATAGTTCACTCATTTCTCACTCATTTTGCAATGACTTATTGCCAATGACATTGTACTTTTACATGATTCAATACATACATGTTCATCACTTCCTACTCTCATATCTCTATCGCACTTCATCAGAATAATGAATCTATCTGAGCTGTTTCTCACTGTATAGTGGATCATTTCTCTTAATTTAAAGCATAATAGCTCAAGAATGTTGTCTTCTTTAATCCTACAAAGGTTCATTAATAATGCTTCACGTGACTCATAAGATATTAATCAATCATTGCTCAGTGTTCTATGACTATCAACGCCCATAAAAGTCGGGATGCATGCTTGATGTGCTAAACATATTTCTCTGCATATAGTTTATCATTTTAGATGATTTCACTCATTATTGGTAGCTTGTTAAGCTAATTGAAGATCCCCAAAAGGAATCTTATCAATTGTTGCTATACTCAGAGAATGGTGCAAAAATTTGAGTAGGTGTCTCAACCAAAATAACAAGTTCTAGACCTTGGATCATGTGCCTACCTATTTGTTTTGATCCTAATATTAGTGCATCATCTTCCAAGCATCATATGTGATCATTTATGCTTGTTACCTAGCTAAAGAGGCCCACAACACTCTCCAACCATCACTTATAGCAGGTGTGAAGCAGGTTTTAGCTACACCAACTCATCTCTTGTGATTATCCACCATCTCCTCCAGCATGAGGGTGGTAACTTTAGAAAGAACAATCATCTCTTTACAAAAACAACTTGTAGATTTTGAACACGATATGGAAGCAAAGGAAAGCACAATTTCAAAGTTAAATGCCAATCTCCAATAGCTGAAAGAGACTCCACTTGGTATGAGATATAGGAAAAGAACATTGTCATCCTTTGAAGCTCTTTCAGTAGGTGGCAGAGCATGCAAGTGACGTATATACGCAACAAGGTGAGTGTTTGTTTTACTTTTATATGTTTTAATGAAGATTTGTAATGGAATCTTTTATTGTGTAGGTCATTTATTCAAGACATAACTCCTTTGTCACAACACAAGACGGATCAAGCTGATGAATAGCTATATAAATAGCAAAGAAATCACTTCTGCTATAGACATACCCATAGGAAAGTGTATTAGAGTTGTTGTTGAAGCCGAGTTTTCAGAGAAGTTAAAAAACCTTATCAAAGTGCAAGATGTGCAAGCAATATGTGACGAAGCGGGCATCGGTAGAAATGGGTATACTACAATGTACACCCTTCTAAGGCAAGCCTTACGAGCACAAGGTATTTGTCAAAGTATATTTCCATGCCCATATAAAGTTTCTATAAAAAAAACACTTCTAATGAGGATGTGACTTGTACTATTGGACACAACAAAAAAACATGAGCAACCACATTTCAAAGTAGTGAACATAGACTTTTTGACATTCCAAAAGTTTTGAAATTACCATTGCAAATAAGAAGGTATATACAATATATAACATGAATTGTTTGTCATACTTTTTACAAATTTCTTGAAAGTGCAAAAACCATGAGATACAATGAGTAGGACCCAAAAAGTGACATTATCAGGTTGACAAACAACTATGAACAATGAGAGTTATGTTCCATCGTTGCTCCAATCTATAGGGAGTTTCATTTTGTATTCCAATCTTCTTCCCACCTGTAATAAATTCGCAAGAAATTGAAGTTATAAAAGTAAAATAAGCAATAATGAAAAGATTACTTTAACAAAAGCACAAAACATTCCTCATCTTATGCCCTTGTATTTTGAATTTGGATTAAGTCCTTCAAACCCCATAATCACCAAGTGTTCTCAACAAAGGTCCAATGATGATTCACTAAAATACTTTTGTTTCATTGTTGGGCAATATAAGCTTTATTTCAAATGAATGTGAAGATCCCTCTAGACTATGAAATGGTATCCATTTGCCAAGTTTGCACATCCAATGATCATAGTAGAATCTAATGTATAATGAAGTACATTGTTTCAAATATCAAAATCATATATCTGTTCCACCTATTTTACAAAGATATTTATCACCTTTTGCAATTCCTTCTATCAAACCCCAATTTTTCTTGATATATTTAGGCAGTGATGTGTGTGAACACTCTAGGACCGCCGGGGCACTTTTTTCCCTCTTTAGGAGGTTTTTTCCCCCGTCTTGTATATACGCCTATTGCCCTAATGGGCTACTTATCTTTGTACATTCTCTAGTAATACATTCAGTATTGTGTGTTGCGCTCCAAGCTTCTTCTTCTTCCTTGTGTTGTTCGCGTGCTTCCGCAGACATCTAACTCCAACAATTGGTATCAATGCAGGTCGTCGCTTCATCTAGGGTGCCATCGACACTCCTCCATTTGCAGTCTCAGAATCGCACAAATTTTGGTGAGCATACTCAGCGTGTTTCCGAGATGAAAACGGCTTCGCTCTGTGGTGTCAAAATCGCGATCTGAGCTCGTTTCGGCCTCCGAACGCACTATTGCAGCGGTTGTGCAGGCTATTTCATCTTTTTGTGCCAAAGGTATATACCAGTTTTGGTTCGCCAATATAAGTGTCTCGAAGTCTGCTATAGGTCTAGCACAATTCGTGTGGGTAGTTCTGTTCAACTTTTTGAGATACAGCCAATTTTTTGCATCAAGGTATTTTAGTCACCGGCCATGGCTGAAAGCAGTGATGTATTCCGTATGTTGGCTGTTGAGGATAAGTTGGATGGTACCAACTACCGATTATGGGCTTATATGATGCGACATGTGTTGGTTGCAAAAGGACTGTGGAACATTGTGCACGGTGTCGAAAAGCATCCTATCACACCTGCAACTGTTACAATAGCAGGTACTGAAGCTGATGTAGAAGGTGTCGAAGATGAAGATATTCTGCATATTCCTGTTCGTGCTGCGGTTTCTGTTGCACCTACTGCAAAGCAGATTCACTGGGATGGCAGAGATGTCCAGGCACATGCATTGATAGATTTGCCTGTCAAACGTGCCATTATTCCTCACATTCGCTCTTGCAGAATAGCTAAGGATGCTTGGGATACACTTACCACATTGTACCAAGCTAGGAATGAGGCTCGTGGCTTACCTCCAAAAATAGTTGGAGAGTGAGCACATGAATGAAGGTGATTCCATGAACAGTTTCCTAACGAAGATCAAAGACTTGAAGGAATAGTTGATTTCTCCTGATGAGGTTATACCAGATAGCTCACTTGTGCAGACCGTTCTGAATGGTCTTCCTGATTCATATCAGAGTTTTGCTTCTACTCTTCGGTTGATGATGAAAGGCAATCCAAATGCCTTATCACTTGAGGAGTTAGTCTCTGTTCTGTTGCAGGAAGATCAGTCCAGGCAGAACAGGTCCATTATGCATGTTACAGATCAAGCTTTCTTGGCTAGTCAGAAGGGCAAAGGAAAATGGAGCTCTTCTACTAGTAAGCAGAAATCTGCAAATGCTGCACATTCGAAGAACCAGGATAAAGATGAGAAGAAATAAAAAAAGCAGAAATTGTTTTGCAAGTACTGTAAAGGGAATGATCATATCATAAAGAACTGTCCAAAACTGGCTGCAAAAGAGGTAAAGGAAAAGGAGGCTGGAATGGTTGTTGCAGAGGCCTCTACACCAAAAACAGAGACTACTAATCTTGTGCAAGAAGAAGAATGGGCATTTACTACTGTCTGTAGTTTTGACCCATCTTCTCATGAGTAGTGCATGTCTGCAGTAGACTCAGATGTTTGGTATTTTGACAGTGGGGCGACCAAACATATTACCTCGTAGCATAGTTTCTTCTCTTCACTCGAGCCTTTCCCTACAGGGAATACTGTTACATGCGCCAACAACTCCTCTTATCCTGTTGTGGGAGTTGGTAAGATCATTTTGACTACTGCTGGTGGTAGTTCTTTCACTTTGTCAGATGCTTTATTTGTGCTAGGGATCAAGAAGAACTTGTTATCAGTTTTTGCATTAGCCAAGATTGGCTTGTTTGTGAAATTTGTTGATGACAGGTGTACAGTTCATGATCTGTCAAATGGAGATGTGATTATTGCTTATGGCATTTTCTATCGTGGGCTGTATAAGCTCATAGACTATGAAAGATCTGTAAATGATTTGGCATGTGCAGTAAATGATTCTCACGCTATGTCAAATGCAAAGCTTTGGCATGCACACTTTAGTCATCTGAATTTTGCTAGTTTGCTATGCCTGTAGAAATCTAAAATGGTGTCCTCTTTGCCCAAACTTGAGGCACCCGGAAAACATGTTTGTGAAGGCTGTATTTTGGGCAAAATGCAGCGTTCCTCATTTCCAAAAGATGGTTTAGTTCGGGCTACTCAGAAATTGTAGCTTGTACATCGTGATGTCTGTGGTCCTATGCAGATCACCTAAAAGAAAAAACTCAGCCCGAGTAGGGATGGCTGGGTAATAATTATAAATGATTCCACTCTCGAGTATAATCTTATTTACTTCTGGAATAACGATTTGGAACAAAGTAATCCTTATTAATAAGTCAAATTTCATTGAATTAACTGGGTAAAAAAATGGTTATGTTTTTTTTCTGCACAAAAAAAGGAGATTGGATCAAAATACAGAAATTTTCTTTTTTTGATTGAAAAACCAATTTTCAATTCATATACTTTCAAAACTTTTGGAAATTATCTTTACTTCGTGACTTTCATTGATGATTTTTCGAGGCATGCATGGGTATATCCATTGAAGGCAAAGTCTGAAGTGTTCATGTACTTCAAACAATTTTTGGTTTTGGCTGAAAATCTATCAGCATGTAAAATGGGCACCCTCCATTCTGATCGAGGGGGGGAATATATGTCTTCTGATTTTAATGCATTTCTGGCTGAACGTGGGATAAAACACCAGTGTACAATGTCGTATACACCTCAACAGAATGGAGTTGCTGAACGAAAGAACAGGTCACTCATGGAGATGGCGAGGTGTATGGTCAAGAGTCAGGCTTTACCACATAGTTTCTGGCTTGAGGCTATCATGTGTGCAACATATGTACTGAACAGGTGTCCCACTAAAGCGCTACAGTCTATCACTCCATATGAGGCTTGGCATGATCGCAATCCATCTGTTGCTCATCTGCGTGTTTTTGGTTGTTTGGCATATGCATTAGAGCCTAAACAACATCGTAGAAAATTGGATGATAAAGCAGTAAAATGTATTTTTGTTGGGTATAGTTCTGAAAGTAAAGGCTGTCGTCAGTATCATCCACAGACTAAACACATTCTGGTTAGCCGTGATGTTCTTTTTGTGGAAGATGCTATTCAACCATTGCTTTCATGTACTAAGGAGACATTTGTTAGCTCCAAAGACATGTATGATACTTTGCTGCCTCTTTTTACAGGTGGACAGTCTAGTGCTGGTCCCAATGAGGCAACTTCTCAGCCTTTGCAAGTTTCATGTGATGATGAAGATCATTCCATTTCTGATGCAGATTTACATGATGCACTAGTTGATGAGAGAGCTGATATTGAGCAGGCAAAAACTATGCCAAAATGGTTGGTGCAAACTTTGCGTGATAGCAAATTAGATGCACCTCTGTCATATTATACTCGTTCAGGCTCTCATAATGCCTCTTTTGCATCAGATTGCTATGCTATGGCTGCATCTAGTCTCTGTGATGAGAATGAGCATGTTTCGTTTGATGAAGCACAAAATTCAGAAAATTGGATGGCTGCTATGCAATCTGAATATGATGCAATAATGAAGAATGGTACTTGGTCTTTATGTGACTTGCCTCCTGGCAAGTCACAAAGGATGCTCACAAACTCATGGTATAGACTATGAGGAAACATTCTCACCAATCGCAAAGACGACTACAATCAGAACATTGATAAGTGTAGCTGCTCCACGGAATTGGAGACTCCTCCAACTTGATGTAAAAAATGCATTTCTAAATGGTTGGATAAGTCAAGGGGTATACATGTCACAACCTCTAGGTTTCGAAAACCCTAATCATGCTTATGCATCTTATGCTTGCAATTATAGGTTGGTTACATACCTTCAAGATCAAGGGTTCAGACCTAGCAACTCAAATCCTTCTCTATTCATCAAAAGGGATCACAATATCTATCTATGTGTATATGTAGATGATATTATTATGATAGGTGAAGGTCTAAATGGCATTCAAAGGATCAAGAGACACATGCAAGAGGAGTTCAAAATCAGTGACTTCAGTGAGCTCACATATTTCCTAGGTATACAAGTGATATACACAGATGAAGGAACGTATTTGACTCAGAGAAGATAGATTCAGGATCTAATTCTTAAGTTCAAAATGGAGAACACTAAACCTATAGGTACACCTTTGGAGATGAATCATAAACTTAGTGTTTATGAGGGTGAGAAAATTGAAGACATTAAAGAATATCAAAGCTTGGTAGGTAGCTTGATATATGCTACTCATACAAGGGTGGACATCTCATATGGTGTGGGAGTGCTTGTCACTCTAGCACAATGGTAAGCACCAATGTGAGGAGATCCACCTCATAAATGTCAATCCACAGAGACATGGTGACTGGTATGAAGACCGTGAGCAAGTGAAGGCACAAGTGCATGAGTGAAAGCACACAAGCATGCACACACATACACACACGTGCACAAGGTAAGAGCAAAGAGTGGAACAATTGAAGGACTTCGATTACAAAAGAAATCTATTATAAGAGCTCAAATCTCTAACAAGCTAAACTAAAAAATGAGCTCTCTAGCTCTTTTTATAATTTTTTGAGTGGTTTTGGCCCTGTCCAGACCTAGTGTCCAGCCTAGTTAAAAATTAGGTTCCAGGGCTTATTTGAGGGCTCAAACGGAGTCTAAAAATTATGAAAATTGGTAGGATGATACTTCTAATATCCTCAAGATTAAGAACTCCTCTTCTTGAACAAAATGGAGTTGCAAACATGGAAAATGGTATTTACATTGTTACTATTTTTATAGGGATTTCTTCTGAAAATTTGACATGTACTTCTTGGAGCTCCCTACATGCTCCATCTTCTTGTGTGTCCACCTCTTTGATGTGCTCTTATGCTTTGTGCTTGACCTTGAGTTCCAACACTCCCCCCTCTTAAGGTTGTCGTCCCTTATAGACCCTTGTTGGAGTGGTTGTTCCATATAGTACTTGAGAGGTAGTGTCCATGTAGCAAGGTCTATTGTCATGTTCTTCATTTTTTCTCGGCTATCTTTTGCAAGTTGTAGTCCCTTTGTATGTACTTCTTCCTTGTATTCTAGCTTGATGGTGTCTTTGTGAGCTTTCAAAAATTGTGAGCTGCTCAAAAGAGGTTGTCAAGGTTGATTGTGAGTAGCTCTTGGTGGTAGATTTCTTCCTTGCTCTTGTTGTTGCCACCTTAATGTCCTCTTGCTCTTTCAAAGATGGCTTTCATAGTTGTAATGCCAAGTACGCGTGACCCATAATGACTAATGGGTGAGTGCATTAGTGCATGGGTTGAAAAAAGAATGTGCCGCCCTATGCATGCTTACTTTGGGAATGCATTGGAAGAAATATGGTACAAGAATTTGGGTCTTGAGCTAAGTGCTCAAGGGTGTGCTGACGAAGAGGTTTCCTAATTTAGCATGGTTATGGTGTTGCCAAAGTAGACAATTCTTACCATGGTGAAAGCTCTGTTGACATTCAGCTCTTTGTGTTGTACTCCCATCATGGTTGTTGGCCATTGGCTTCTCTTTCAGTGTTGATAGATGTCCTTCTTGATCATTCATTGATGCGATTCTTGGAGGGCCTGTCCTACTTCTTCTTCGTTCTTTCTTTATCCCTTTTTTTGGGAACAATTGCATAAAACAAGAAGAAAGAGGTTAGTATCAAGAAAATATATTGCATATGTCAAGTGTGTCTCATGTGCCTGGGATTTCTCCATTGTGTCTATGCACGGCCGTCTAATGTGGCCCTATATTAATGCACACTTTGGAAATGCATGACATGAATGGTGCAATAGACAAGGTTATGCCAAAGCCACATGGTTGTTGCTGGTCGAGGCTTTTGATGTTACTTGCAAGCTCAATGCAATCTTTGTTTGGGGGCATCGATTGGATCTGGAAATGATGTAATCCTCCTTATAGGGATCCATTTTAGAATAGTATTTGGCCCTATAGACATCAGGTCTGGCCTCTTCATCTTTGGGTGGTTTCTAAAATTTGGTATCCAGTGTGGTTGGCTCTTTGGTTCCGTAGAAGCTACTGGTACTTTGGGCTTCCAGACCCATACCCTTTTTGCATGTCTTCCTACTATTGCCGAAGAGGTGAGTTTATCTTTGTTGGGGGTTTCTTGGACGAGAAGGAGTTTGAGGGTTTGTAGGAGAAAAAGGAAAGAATAAAGAGAGAAATGAGCTGGAAAACTTCACAGAGGAAATAACCTTGGAGGCTTCTGCAGAAGCACACCTTGGAATCTTGAGTTTGATTACAGTAAAACAATTACAATGTTTGAGTACAATCCGAGTCAATACTTCTATGCGCACTACAGAGGGTGCTTAATTACATAATACCAATTATCCCAAAGTCTTCTTGCAGTCGGCCTCCTCTGCACCAGTCCTCTACTTGCTTCAAGCTTATCCTTGTGCACACCTTGCACCAAGCTTCCACCAAGATGAGGAATGAGTATCTTCTGTCGGCATGCACACTGCACAGAGACCTTGAGGTCCTTGGGGTCTAGCTTCGCACTCCCTGCCTTCTTCCTTAGCCACCTTTTTTGCACTCTTCACTTCCACCTCCTCGTGTCGTCGCACACCCGTGACTCTTATACTTCTCTCTCTCTTTTACTTCAAGTGTGTCACCAAGAAGAGCCTTTTCCTTTCTTTGTTGAGCGCGCCGGTTCCGTGCACTCTAACTGTAATACAATCTTGGTACCCTTTCGATGTCCCAAGATTGCCTTTTTAAGTGGCAGCCAACGACTCACTCCTTTGTCCTTTTGTGACTTTGAACCAAAAACAAAAATTTGATTGGGTGGCCTCCGGGCCATATACACTTCACGTACCTTTACCTTTTCCCTTTTAATTCGTCACTTTTGTACCCAAGAGGGGTTCACCTGGACCCTCCTCATTACTTTAAAAACACCCTTTGACCTTAAGGGAATTTAGAAAATACTTCTGCAATATTGCCAAATGAACAATTAAAAGTCCTCTTTTTATGACAATTGAGGGTGCACTACCGTGCACTTTGACCCTTGAATTTAACTTTGACCTTGACTTTCCGGTTTCGATCTTGCCAGGGCTCAACAGATGCCCACCACCTAATGTACTCTCCGACCCGGAGAGACAACAACAACACTACACAGGTAGAACTCAGGAATAGAATAGAACAACATAGAGTGAATAGAAGCAGAATTGAAAAAAAAAATGCTATTTTTGAGTAAGAGAAAGAAAATGGAAAGCACGCTACAATAGTTATTGAACCTTGATTAGGACAAAATCAGCGGTATGAAATATTTAGTGAAATCTAAAATTTAAACTGAAGCCGATCTAAGTTATTGAGAAAGTGGCTATCAATTATTGAGATGAGAACTGAGATTATTGAGAAGGGGGCGGGGGTTGCGGAGAGGATGGCAATGGAGTGGAAGCTTGCTCAATCAGAAGCTGTAGAGAGCTAAGGCACTGGCGAAGTTGGTCCCGTTCACGTTTGATCCGACGGCACGCAGCATTATCGCATAGCCCTAAGGTAGAGCAATTTTGAAGATCTTCTAAGGCCTTCAACGTAGAGTCGGCCATATCCCGATAGTGATCTCTCTCTTCTTTGAGTAATCGAGCCGTTTCATTAAGTGATTGCCACTGAGAATTTGCCATGCGATTGATGTTGTCTATTGTCGATATATACTGCTGATGAACAGAAGCTGCGACTGAGACAGAATCCAGCGACATTTGGGAGGCCTGAGCACTGCCAAGAGCAACTGCACTCGCTTCGCGGAGTAATTGTAAAAAGGAAGGGGTCGATGGAAGATCAAATGTTGGAGCAGGGGTGGCAGGCGGACTGGAAGGGGGATGGGGAGGAGGGTGTACAGGCGGATTAGGAGGATGTGTTGGAGTTGGAGAAGGATCACCGGTAGGTGAAAAAACGGAATTAGGAGGACGAGGGGGTGTACAGGTGGGGTTGTGCGGGTTGAGTTGGGTTTGAATGAGCGGGCGGAAAGATGCTGCCGAAGAAGAGCCAAGCGGGGGAACAGGATCAGGAGTATGAACGGTGGCAGTAGCAGGAGACGTGGTGAGGATAGGGAAAGAAGATGTTGGATGAAGGGGAGGGATATCAAGAGGTGCGGAGGGCGGGGTGGGAGCGGAAGTCGAGCCAATGGAGAGTGTAGGGGAGGGGGGAGGTCGGGATATGGAAGGCATAATGTGATCGATGAGCTGGGTTCTAACAGGGAGATGAGGGGATTGGGGTATAGCTGAGCGAATAGTAAATTCCGTAGGGAGATGATATAACCAAGCGAGCAATGGAGCAGAATATATGGAAAAGGCACGAGATCTACGATTGATAGCTGCACGAAGTCTACAGGAGCGCACGTTTACGGAACTATAGAGGAGGGCGGCGTAAGGGTATGGGCGGCTGGTGAGGAAGCAGTAAAGTGGATCAGCAATGCGGATATCTGACATTGGAAGCGGAGAGGTTGGGCTACGAAGTAAAAAGAAAAAAACAAATGAATTAAGTATGGATTGCATGCGGAGGGAAAAATTTGCGTGATCTTCAAAGCGAGCTGTACAAAAAGCAATGGTTTCAGAGGAGGACACGCCAGAATACAAGAATGGAGGACTGCGGAAGTGGATCAGGGAGGAGCCTAGCCTGGCGGCCAGGTCAGAGATGGTGAGAGTGCCGGTGCGAAAAGTGGGGAACAGCCGGAGAGCTTCATAGACTTCATTATGGTTGGAGGGATCCTGCAAGAGAACATTCGCCAAGCCCAAAAGACCTGCATACTGAAGGTTTTCGACCGAGAAAAGATGACGGAGCTCAATGGGGGGAAGGGATAAGTGAATACAGATTTGGAGATTTAAATCAGTTGGAAGAAAAAGACGCATGTAATCACCAGAAGGCGAATTAGTTTGCGAGATCTGGGAAGTAGAAGGAGAGGGAGAGGGGGAAGGAGGGCGAGGTAGGGAAGGGGGAGAATAAATGTCGGTGGAATCAGAGCGAACGGAATAAGTAGGAATATTTATAAGTGGAGGATGAAGTGGAGGAGGATGAGCGGAAGTCGAGGCATTTGCTGGGGGAAAATTGGAGTCGGGAGATGTAGGAAGCGGTGGGGTAAGTGAAACGGGCAATGCCGGGATCGGGTAGACGAGGGTGGTAATAGTTTGGGTACGCGAGGGTTGAGCAGACTCTGAATGAGGGCAAGTGAGATTGGGCGTTTGTAGCGCCGAAAGATCGTCTTGCGTAGAAGGATCGGCCATGGAGAACTGCGAGCAATCGGAGATCCTGAAGAGCTGGAAATACCCCGGATGGAGGTGAATGCGTGGGCAGGCCCCAGAGTACGAGGGAGGTGGAGGGGGGGTGGAGGGGGTAGGTGGGGGTGGAGGGGTAGGCGGGGAAAAGATGGGGGGTGGGTGGGCGGTTCGGGGGATGGAGAGAGGTAGGGGGGAAAGAATTGAGAGCGTTTGAGAGCGCTGCTGATAGGAATGGGGGGGTGCTATCGGGGAGGGACGATTGTGTGGGGGGTGGGCGGGGAAAGAGAGAGGGGATGGAGAGGGGTTGAGGGATTAGGCGGGGGCGGGGGGTGGAGGGGGGTTGGATGGGTTAGGGGGGGGAAGCGTTGGGGGTGCGAGGCGCTGCCGGAGAAGGAGGGGGGGAAGAGATGGGTGGGCGCTTGCGGGGGTGGAGGGGGGGGTTGGACGGGGTAGGCGGGGGGAGAGATGGGGGCGGGGTTGGAGGGGGTTGGATGGGGTAGGCGGGGGGCGGGGGTGGCGCTTGCAGGGGGTGGAGGGGGCGTTGGATGGGTTAGGCGGGGGGAGAGCTGGGGTGGGCGCTGCGGGTGGTGGAGGGGGGTTGGACGGGGTAGGCGGGGGGAGAGATGGGGGCGGGGTTGGAGGGGGTTGGATGGGGTAGGCGGGGGGCGAGCTGGGGTGGGCGCTGCGGGGGGTGGAGGGGGGGTTGGATGGGTTAGGCGGGGGGAGAGCTGGGGTGGGCGCTGCGGGGGGTGGAGGGGGGTTAGATGGGGTAGGCGGGGGGAGAGCTGGGGTGGGCGCTGCGGGTGGTGGAGGGGGGGGTTGGACGGGGTAGGCGGGGGGAGAGATGGGGGCGGGGTTGGAGGGGGTTGGATGGGGTAGGCGGGGGGCGGGGTTGGTGCTTGTGGGGTGGAGGGGGGGTTGGATGGGTTAGGCGGGGGGAGAGCTGGGGAGGACGCTGCGGGTGGTGGAGGGGGGTTGGATGGGTAGGCAGGGGGAGAGAGGGGGCGGGGTTGGATGGGGTAGGCGGGGGGCGGGGGTGGTGCTTGCGGGGGGTGGAGGGGGGGTTGGATGGGGTAGGCGGGGGGAGAGATGGGGGGGGGGGTTGGAGGGGGTTGGATGGGGTAGGTGGGGGGCGGGGGTGGCGCTTGCGGGGGGTGGAGGGGGGGTTGGATGGGTTAGGCGGGGGGAGAGTTGGGGTGGGCGCTGCAGGTGGTGGAGGGGGGTTGGACGGGGTAGGCGGGGGGAGAGATGGGGGCGGGGTTGGAGGGGGTTGGATGGGGTAGGCGGGGGGCGAGCTGGGGTGGGTGCTACGGGGGGTGGAGGGGGGGTTGGATGGGTTAGGCGGGGGGAGAGCTGGGGTGGGCGCTGCGGGGGGTGGAGGGGGGTTAGATGGGGTAGGCGGGGGGAGAGCTGGGGTGGGCGCTGCAGGTGGTGGAGGGGGGGGATGGACGGGGTAGGCGGGGGGAGAGATGGGGGCGGGGTTGGAGGGGGTTGGATGGGGTAGGCGGGGGGCGGGGTTGGCGCTTGTGGGGTGGAGGGGGGGTTGGATGGGTTAGGCGGAGGGAGAGCTGGGGAGGACGCTGCGGGTGGTGGAGGGGGGTTGGATGGGTAGGCAGGGGGAGAGAGGGGGCGGGGTTGGAGGGGGTTGGATGGGGTAGGCGGGGGGCGGGGGTGGTGCTTGCGGGGGGTGGAGGGGGGGTTGGATGTGGTATGCAGAGGGAGAGAGGGGGCGGGGGCGCTTGCGGGGGCGGAGGGGGGTTGGATGGGGTAGGCAGAGGGAGAGAGGGGGGCGGGGGTGGCGCTTGCGGGGGGGTGGCGCTTGCGGGGGGGTGGAGGGGGGTAGATGGGGTAGGCGGGGGGAGAGCTGGGGAGGGCGCTGCGGGGGGGTGGAGGGGGGTTGGATGGGGTAGGCAGGGGGAGAGAGGGGGCGGGGTTGGAGGTGGTTGGATGGGGTTGGCGGGGGGCGGGGGTGGTGCTTGCGGGGGGTGGAGGGGGGGTTGGATGGGTTAGGCGGGGGGAGAGCTGGGGTGGGCGCTGCGGGTGGTGGAGGGGGGTTGGACAGGGTAGGCGGGGGGAGAGATGGGGGCGGGGTTGGAGGGGGTTGGATGGGGTAGGCGGGGGGCGAGCTGGGGTGGGCGCTGCGGGGGGTGGAGGGGGGGTTAGATGGGTTAGGCGGGGGGAGAGCTGGGGTGGGCGCTGCGGGGGGTGGAGGGGGGTTAGATGGGGTAGGCGTGGGGAGAGCTGGGGTGGGCGCTGCGGGTGGTGGAGGGGGGGGGTTGGACGGGGTAGGCGGGGGGAGAGATGGGGGCGGGGTTGGAGGGGGTTGGATGGGGTAGGCGGGGGGCGGGGTTGGCACTTGCGGGGTGGAGGGGGGGTTGGATGGGTTAGGCGGGGGGAGAGCTGGGGAGGACGCTGCAGGTGGTGGAGGGGGGTTGGATGGGTAGGCAGGGGGAGAGAGGGGGCGGGGTTGGAGGGGGTTGGATGGGGTATGCGGTGGGCGGGGGTGGTGCTTGCGGGGGGTGGAGGGGGGGTTGGATGGGGTAGGCGGGGGGAGAGATGGGGGCGGGGTTGGAGGGGGTTGGATGGGGTAGGCGGGGGGCGGGGGTGGCGCTTGCGGGGGGTGGAGGGGGGGTTGGATGGGTTAGGCGGGGGGAGAGCTGGGGTGGGCGCTGCGGGTGGTGGAGGGGGGTTGGACGGGGTAGGCGGGGGGAGAGATGGGGGCGGGGTTGGAGGGGGTTGGATGGGGTAGGCGGGGGGCGAGCTGGGGTGGGCGCTGCGGGGGGTGGAGGGGGGGTTGGATGGGTTAGGCGGGGGGAGAGCTGGGGTGGGCGCTGCGGGGGGTGGAGGGGGGTTAGATGGGGTAGGCGGGGGGAGAGCTGGGGTGGGCGCTGCGGGTGGTGGAGGGGGGGGATGGACGGGGTAGGCGGGGGGAGAGATGGGGGCGGGGTTGGAGGGGGTTGGATGGGGTAGGCGGGGGGCGGGGTTGGCGCTTGCGGGGTGGAGGGGGGGTTGGATGGGTTAGGCGGGGGGAGAGCTGGGGAGGACGCTGCGGGTGGTGGAGGGGGGTTGGATGGGTAGGTAGGGGGAGAGAGGGGGCAGAGGGAGAGAGGGGGCGGGGGCGCTTGCGGGGGTGGAGGGGGGTTGGATGGGGTAGGCAGAGGGAGAGAGGGGGCGGGGGTGGCGCTTGCGGGGGGGTGGAGGGGGGTAGATGGGGTAGGCAGGGGGAGAGCTGGGGAGGGCGCTGCGGGGGGGGTGGAGGGGGGTTGGATGGGGTAGGCAGGGGGAGAGAGGGGGCGGGGTTGGAGGGGGTTGGATGGGGTAGGGGGGGGGCGGGGGTGGTGCTTGCGGGGGGTGGAGGGGGGGTTGGATGTGGTATGAAGAGGGAGAGAGGGGGGCGGGGGTGGCGCTACGGGGGGGGGGGGGGGTGGAGGGGGGTTTGGACGGGGTAGGCGGGGGGAGAGAGGGGGCGGGGTTGGAGGGGGTGGATGGGATAGGCGGGGGTGGGGGTGGCGCTTGCGGGGGGTGGAAGGGGGGTTGGATGGATTGGGCGGGGGGGAGAGCTGGGGTGGGCGCTGCGGGTGGTGGAGGGGGGTTGGATGGGTAGGCAGGGGGAGAGAGGGGGCGGGGTTGGAGGGGGTTGGATGGGGTAGGCGGGGGGCAGGGGTGGTGCTTGTGGGGGGTGGAGGGGGGGTTGGATGTGGTATGCAGAGGGAGAGAGGGGCCGGGGGCGCTTGCGGGGGGTGGAGGGGGTATTGGATGGGGTAGGCGGGGGAAGAGATGGGGGCGGGGTTGGAGGGGGTTAGATGGCGTAGGCGGGGGGCGGGGGTGGTGCTGCGGGGTCAAATGGAGGAGGGGTGGAGGAGTACCGCTGCGGTGGGGGGTGGAGTTGAGGGGGAAAAATCCACGAAAATTTTGACCGGAAGGAGTTGCAACAATTGGCAATGGAAATCGATGAGGATATGGAGGGGTGTTTGCTGAAACTGAGGCAGCAAGAATGAATGAAAGGGTTCATTTTATAGCAAGGAGGAAGGAGGGATCACCTCACAGAAAGGGATGGTTCATCTTAAAAGAGGACTCAAAAGAGAGGAGAAGCAATTTCTAATCTCATCCCTTCACGAGATAAACAAAGGAAAAGGGCATAATTGAAAGTTATTGAGCAAAACTACGAGCCCTACAAAAAATTGACGCCTATTTTCTAATTTAGCCATTAATTATTAAGTTGGGTGCCTTTTTTTATAAGCACCCAAAAAATGCGTGAACATTTGGCTAATTGGTACGTTTTATTAAATCAATCTAAAACAATTAGAAAACAACATTAATGAAAATGCAATGGTTATGACTTTTGGTGATAACCCTTGAGTTTGGAAATGTTTACCAAGGGTAGGGTGTCGCCATCGAGTGTTTCCAATTGCACAGCACCCCACTGCAGCATCTTCGTAATGCGAAAAGGGCCTTCCCAGTGAGGGATCCATTTTCCTTTGGCTTGAGTAGAAAATTGTGGTCTGTGTAATAGAGCTAAATCACCAAGCTGCAAGTTGATGTGCCATAAATTTTTGTCGTGGTTCTCCTTCCTCTTTATCTGAATCTCCTCTAACTGTTTGGAGGCTAAAATTCTTGATTCCTCCAGTTTATACAGAGCAGTTAGTCGAGCTGGAACTTCTATCCCATTTTTCTCAATTCCTTCCGTTCGGATAGAGCCCTTGATGAACTCAAATGGTTCGATGGGAACCAGGCCATAAACTAATTGAAAAGGAGAATAACTTGTCTCTTTATAGGCCAATCGATATGCCCATAATGTACCAAGATAAGCTTGTCCCCAAGAAGTAGGCTGTAACATGCATTCCTTCCGTAGCATTGAAATCAATACTTTGTTGGTTGATTCGGCTTGACCATTAGCTCGTGGGTAGTATGCACAAGAAGTCCTATGTAAAATGCGATACCTGTTGGAAATTTCCTGCAGTACTTTGCTAACAAAATGAGTACCCTGATCGGTGCGGACATCCAAACCTGCAAATGATATTGCTATACAAGAAGTCAGCCACTGTTTGTGCAATGCAGTCAGTGGATGCAATAGCTTCAGCCCATTTTGTCGCATAGTCGGTGGCTATCAGTAAGAACTTTTCTCTTTTAGGCACCGCCACAGGGTATATAGGCCCGACAAAGTCTAGTCCCCACTTCTCAAAAGGTTGCCAAGAAGTGGAAATCATCAAAGGATTATGCCTTTGCTTGGTGGGCTTAGGGCCACACCGCTGGCACACATCACATGTTCTTCTCCAATCATCTGCATCCTTAAATAGTGTAGGCCACCATAGACCAGCATCCAGTATCCTTTGGCTCATGATATGCCCTGGAAGGTGCCCACCACCTATTCCTTCATGTGCAGAGTGCAGTACTTCCCTCGCTTCATCTTTGTCCAAGCATTTCCTAACCCTGTCATCCTTGCCCTGTCTATATAATTTACCATCTTAAATTCTTCACTAGGTTGTGTTAGGACCGCCCCGACTGCATACACACTTGCCCTTAGTGTTTGATATGTTGTTTCCTCCTCTTCTTCCCATTTAAAAGGAACCTCCTTGCCTGTGAGCCTAGCCAAAGGTCTGGCTATATCTGCATACATCTTAATAAATCTGCGGTGGTATCCTGTATGGCCTAGAAGACTTTGAATCTCCTTTGAAGATTTAGGCCTGGGTAATTTTAAGATAGCTATGATTTTGTCTGGGTCAGGTGCCATACCTTTGGAAGATACCACATGGCCTAGCAAAGTACCTTCAGTCACCAAAAAGTGGCATTTGTTTGGATTCAGTTTCAACTTTGTTTCTCTACACCTCTCAAAAACTTGTTTTAATTGAAGTAGATGCTTCTCTAAACAATCCAATGGAGTCTCTGTGCTAGTACCTGAAAAAGATGAAAAGTCATCCATGAAGATTCTTAACGATTCCAGTAACAATGGTCCAAAAATTAGATTAACTGTTCGATTGAAGGTAGCCGGGGCATTTCTCAACCCAAAAGGCATCTTCAGATATACATAAGTTCCCCAAGGAGTGATGAATGCTGTTTTCTCCCTATCCCCGGGGTGAATGGATATCTGATTATATCCGCTGAATCCATCCATGAAGCTATAAATGGAATGACTAGCTACTTCTTCTATGACCTGCTCAGCAAATGGCATGGGAAATCCGTCTGGAATCGTGACCTTGTTCAATGCCCTAAAATCCACACAGATTCTGATCTTGTTAGTGTTTTTCTTTGGCACAATCACCATGGGAGATAACCACTCCGAATGTTCCACGGGAATGATAATTCCTGCATCTTCCATTTTCTGGATTTTTGAATAGACAGCCTCAACATACTTGGGATTTAATCTATAACTTTTTCCTCTCATCGGCTTTGCTCCTTCGATCAAGGGAATTCTATGTTCCCCATAAATGGGTGGTACTCCTTCTAGATCCTTATAGTGCCATGCAAAGACATTTGTGTAGTGTTTCAAGAATGCTCTGACCTTTTCCAGAAGTTCTTGGTAGTTCCACAACCAGGTGGCCACCAAGACTGGCCGGTTATTGTTTTGAGTATCTAAATGTATTTCTTTGACAAGATCTCTCTCTACCATACTCTCTTTGTGCTCAGCTCCTTCCTTGTCTTCTTGCACTAGGCTTTTGTGCATTGCTTCATAAGCAGGTGTCTCTTGAATTTCAATGTTTTCCTCTTTTTCCTGCATCCATCCTGTAGGTATTTCTTGAATAGGAAAAGAGCAGTCTTCACTAGAGTCTCTCACCTTGCACTTAGTCTTGGCATCTGCCTTATCTGTGGATTTGATATTCTCCTCTGAGTTGTAATTGAGTGGTGTCTTTCTGCCCCTTCTGTGGTCTGTGATGGGCTCTCCCAATCCATCAACTTGGACTTGTTTGTTATCTTCATTATAACCTTCAGTAGTGCAAGAATTATCGAGAAAAATTCCAAAGCAAGAAGAAGAGTTGCCTGCATGCAGCCACTTTAGAATATCCTCTTCTTCCTCAAAATCCATGTGGGGTTGCTCTTCTGGTTCTGGTTCCATGCAAATGCCCACCTTTTGCATGATGCTAGTGTTTCCTTGATTATCTGGGCCTTCTTCCAAATGAATCTGTGTCAGCATTAAGAGGGGAAATCCTCCTTCAACCTAGGGCAATCTTAAAACAACAAAATCTAGTATGAACACATTACCTTGTAGTTCAAGTGGGACTTTTGGAATCACTCTGACAGGCCTTACTTTGCTCTGATCTGCCAGAGTAACGGTGAAATTTGCAGGCCTGGAAGGATGGAGTCCAATTTTTTTCATAGTATGTTCAGGCATCAAGTTGATGCCAGAACCACCGTCCACAATAACTCCTTGAAATTCATGACCTTTAATAGATACTGTCAGTCGAGGACTTTTATAATCTGTAAGGGGTGCTTCCCCTATAATCATCCCTTTATGTAAAACGGCAGTCTTTGCCACTAAACTTGTAGTAGAAGCCTCATCAATTATCTGCAATAATTCTGACCTGAATTTTCCATCCATCTTTATTAGCTCAAAAATACTAACCTCCTTCTTCATAGACTTGAGTAGTTTTGAAGCTTCTGACTCTTTAAAGGAATGGGCTCCACTTGACTTATCCAACTCTTCCTGAGCCCTGATGAAAGCATGCCCAATGACATCACTGGTGCCTATGAAGTTTTCCTTTTGTTTTGGGTCTGCACCTGTGGTTGCACTTGTGGTTGCTTTGTCTTCAGCTGCAACTTTTTCTTTGTTGGATCCCCTAATCATTGATTCTTGACTTACGTCCATTTGAGCCTTCCCCTTGCTCCTTGTCTGCACTGTATAAGATTCAAGTTCTTCTAACTGTACCACCCTGGTCGACGGTGAAGGCTCATTGACCTGAGGTAATGTTTCCTCCTTGTGTATAGAGATCATTTGGATATGGGGTCCGGATGTAGAGGCTTGATTCTTAGGACAACAGTTTGTATAGTGATCTCTGGCCTCTGGACAGTTTCTGCAAGGAGGGGCATTCTCTGGGAGAGTGCACCTAGATTGGTAGTGCCCGCACTCTCCACATCTGAAACAAATGATGGGCCTTCTAGGCCCGTTTGCAAAATTATTCCTTGGTCTAGGATTATAGTTGTTACCTGGGTTTGCTGTGGCTGCCATTACATTTGTTGGTGGCAGTAGTCCCCCCTGTGTCCAAAATGTCGTTGCCGGCATTCCCCTGGATTGGCATTCGTGGGCCTCATGGCCAACTTTCCTGCATAATTGACAAGTCACGTTTAGCAGAGGACATTCACTTACTATGTGCCCTTGCTTGCTGCACATGGAGCACCAGAGTCCACTCTTGATACCACTTCCTTTGAGTTCTTGCAATTCCTGTCTCAGCTGAGATAATTCTTCTGCTTGGGCCTCTTCTTCCTTTTGGAGGTTGAGTGCTTCAATCTCTCTTCTCAGCTGAGCCACAACAGTCTCCTCCTCTGTGTAAGGCTTAGTCCTTTTCAAGCCCTCCAGCTCCCTTCTTAACTGGATCACTGGGTCCTCTAATTCTCTACCATAGGTTGGTTGGGAAGACGTTGCACCATACTGGTGCCTTATCTGCTCCAAGCGTGTGGCCATATTGATGAACTCCTCAACAGAGGCAGTAGGTAACACTAACTCTTTTATTTTGCATTGGGTGACCACAGGTAGGGGTTTGGCTAACCACTTCTTGACAAAGAAATCATGCGATGGATCTGGTAGTTTAGCCATTAGTGCTTTAGCCCTGGTCACAAACTCTGGGAATTTTTCTTCTGGACCCAATCTCAAGTTTTCTAGCTCTTCTATAATGATCTCCGCAGTGTTGCCATGCTGAAACTGATTTTTGAAGGCCTCTTTCATCAAATCCCAAGAAGTAAAGTGGTTTTCAGCAAACTGGCTAAACCACTTGTCTGCCAATCCTTCCAATGTGGCCGAAAAGAGTATCAAGAAGGCATCTTCCCTACCCATTAGACCTCTAGTCTTGCATAATGCTAAGAATCTTCGAATGTGCTCATCTGGATCTTCATGAGCTAAACCTCTGAAAGAGGGAAACTTTATGTTTAATCTGGAGAGTAAGGTTTCTAGGTCTACCTGTCCCGCCATGCTCTTGACTAATGATGTTGAAGATAGTGGGCTGGGGGACCTTCTAGCAACCTTCCTTCTTGTCTGCTTGCAGGTGACCCTCAATGTTTGGGACCGGGTTGTGGTCATGAGCAGCTCATAGCCCACTTGAATATGAGGCACTTGATAAGAATATTTTACCTTTTGATTGATGAACTAGCACTGTGGTTGTGGTTCTGTCGACCCTTGCTCTCTTCTATGCCTTGCACTTGATTTCTCCTAAGCTCAAATCTCCTTGGAGTCCCACCGGGCGTGCCAAATTTGTTGGGGGTTTCTTGGATGAGAAGGCGTTTGAGGGTTTGTAGGAGAAAAAGGAAAGAATAAAGAGAGAAATGAGCTGGAAAACTTCACAGAGGAAATAACCTTGGAGGCTTCTGCAGAAGCACACCTTGGAATCTTGAGTTTGATTACAGTAAAACAATTACAATGTTTGAGTACAATCCGAGTCAATACTTCTGTGCGCACTACAGAGGGTGCTTAATTACATAATACCAATTATCCCGAAGTCTTCTTGCAGTCGGCCTCCTCTGCACTAGTCCTCTACTTGCTTCAAGCTTATCCTTGTGCACACCTTGCACCAAGCTTCCACCAAGATGAGGAATGAGTATCTTCTGTCGGCATGCACACTGCACAGAGACCTTGAGGTCCTTGGGGTCTAGCTTCGCACTCCCTGCCTTCTTCCTTAGCCACCTTTTTTGCACTCTTCACTTCCACCTCCTCGTGTCGTCGCACACCCGTGACTCTTACACTTCTCTCTCTCTCTTACTTCAAGTGTGTCACCAAGAAGAGCCTTTTCCTTTCTTTGTTGAGCGCGCCGGTTCCGTGCACTCTAACTGTAATACAATCTTGGTACCCTTTCGATGTCCCAAGATTGCCTTTTTAAGTGGCAGCCAACGACTCACTCCTTTGTCCTTTTGTGACTTTGAACCAAAAACAAAAATTTGATTGGGTGGCCTTCGGGCCATATACACTTCACGTACCTTTACCTTTTCCCTTTTAATTCGTCACTTTTGTACCCAAGAGGGGTTCACGTGGACCCTCCTCATTACTTTAAAAACACCCTTTGACCTTAAGGGAATTTAGAAAATACTTATGCAATATTGCCAAATGAACAATTAAAAGTCCTCTTTTTATGACAATTGAGGGTGCACTACCGTGCACTTTGACCCTTGAATTTAACTTTGACCTTGACTTTTCGGTTTCGATCTTGCCAGGGCTCAACAATCTTCTTTTGGTCTCTGTGCTTGGTTCTTACCCTTTCCTCTCCTTGGCTTCTTTGTTGATACCTTTTGCATAGTGGGGAGCATAGGCCTTTGTGCACGTAAGAGTCCTTTGGGAACCCACATGTGTAATCGCCCTAGTTGAGCTGTAGCTAATTTTTCTGGTACCCAAATTTGTCGGAGACCTTGTGGTTGAGCTTGTCCAAGTTGCTTGGTTCTTCTTTTAACGTGATTGGACCACTTGGATGGAAATTGTTGTGGAAAATATGGTGGTTGCTCACCTTTCCGTACCTAAATCCGCTTCATGCCTAGGCCTGATTTCTTCTTGAAATCTCTTTGTCTATTTGATATAGCGGTCGTCATGTACTGTTTTGCTTGCCTTTTTGGTTGAGTTATGGTGGCAGCATAAGTCCTTGCACGAGAGGGGGAGTCTGCTTGTCTTTGAGCTTGTTCTTCCATGATTGAGTTCTTATCGAACATAGAGCCTTTGACACATACAACATCTTAGAAGAACTAAGAGAATGTGTGACATCTGGATTTGTGAGCCTGCACTTCTCTAATTCTAATGTAATGCATTGTTCTTGTACCCAAACTTGAAGAAGTTGACTTCTTAGGTTCAAGTTGACTGCATGGTCATAAATCCAATCTTGACCCAAGACAAGCGCCTCTATAAGGTCCTCATCATGACACACTAGCATTTTGACTTTAATTGGAACATCTTGAAGGTAGATGGGAAGTTCCACATCATCCAAACAAGGGGTTTCCACACCTCCCAAACCTATGAGATAGGCTTCTAGGGGCTTGATGTTCAATTGTAGGTCTTGGTAGTATGAAAGTCTGATGGCACTATTCACTGCACCTGATTTAATCAACACACTCATATTCCTTACATTCTTTCCTTGTCCTACCTCTATGGTCACAAAGGGATGTCAATCGATTATTCGAGAAGCATTCACACTTGATGTTTGGCACATGGCCATGTGATATCTTGGGGCTTCTTGATTGACATCCAGGCCTAGTCGCCTCAACTTATTTTGTCTAATGTGCTCTCTAGTCTCTGCCTGTGCTTCTTCTCTAACCCTCAAGTCTTCCTCTTTTTGCTTCTTAGCAGTGTTGAGTCTCATTAGCATATCCTCTATAAGAGGTTCTTGATATAAGTTGACTCAACATCCACTAATATAATTTGGCAAGATGTCACCTTCTAGAGTGGCCAATTGAACCGCATCACTAGTGGAAATTTTATTAATGATCATGGGTCCATATCCTCTTTTTTCCCATTTATGGGCATGCTGCTTTAGTGTATAAACTAGCACTAGATCACCTTCTTTCAATCCTTTATCTTTGATGTGTGCATCAAAGTATGCCTTTTGCCTTTTGTTTATAGCATGGATGCCTGCAGCTACTTGTAGCCTTGTCTCACCTAAGCATTCTAGATCAAAGATCTTGGGGGACAACTCACGTCCATTCCACTCGTATTCTTGTGTTACTTTCAAGGCTGGGATTAGGAAGTCCAATGGTAGCACAACATTCTGTCCGAAGACCATCTGAAATGGGGTGGCATTGAGTACCGTTTTGTAGGCAACTTGATAATCCCAAACAGCATGATGAAGCTATTTATCCCAATCAAAGAGTTCTTATTTACCAATTTGTCAACACATTACATAGGATCTTATTCGTGCTCTCGGCTTGTCCGTTAGCTTGTGGATGATAGGGGGAAAACTTCTTATGTATCACCAATAATTCTTGGAGAAGGTTTTCAATGACTTCGTTCAAGAAGTGCATACCGCTATCACTTACTAACTCTATAGGTAACCCATATCTGGTGAACACATTCTCAAATAAGAACTTAGCCATCGTTCGAGCATCATTCTTTATCTTGGCTTTGACTTCCACCACTTGGTAAGGTAATCTATGGCTACAATAATGTAGTACTCTGCATGGGAGTTTCTAGCTGGGGGTTTAATGGGACCTACCAAGTCTATACCCCACTTCGAGAATGCACGTCCTTCCATCATTGGCCTCAAAGGCATCTCATCTTTTCTGACTAGATATTGGGCACATTGGCATGTGTCACATTTCTTCACATAGGTATGTGCATCCATAAGAAGGGTTGGCCACCAAAGTCCTGAAAATACAATGGTCTTAATTACTCAGTCAGGATCAAAGTGTCCACCTACAGCACCGCTATGTGCAATTTCTAAAACTTTCAAAAAGTTTGATTCATGAACACACGGTCTTAAGTAACCATATTTCCCTTTTTGGTATAGGTTGTCTCCTACTAAGGTGTAGTCTTGAGCCTCTTGTTCCATGCTTCGTTTTCTTGCTAGACTAGCCTCACTGGGTAGTGTCCCTGATAGCATAAATTCTACCAAAGGAGCACTCCAGTCTTGAATTAATGACACGTGATAAAGGGTGGCATGTTCCACTAGGGGTCTCTCTTTCCACATTGGAAAATTCTTAATCCACTCATGTCCTCTCTGGGATTGCTTCAGAACAGGCGATACACGATACTTAGAAAGTATCGGTGATACTTGGGAGTAGATGATACAACATACTTTCCTTGCCACAATACATGATATCTTAACTAAACGATACACGATACTAGGTGTAGGCAATACACGATACTTGTGCTTCCGTGATTCACGATACTGACCTTTTTGGCGATACAGGACCAGACGATACACGATACACGATGCTTGGGGGAGTGGTGATACACGATACTTGATAAGTATTGTGATACATGATCCAGCGATACACGATACCGGTGTAGTATCGTGATACATGATATGGCTCTTCACGATACACGATACTTGGTGGGCAACGATACACGATACTTGGGAAGTATCATGATACACACTTAAGCGATACATGATACGCGATACTTGACCCAATGATACATGATACACATGAGGTATCCCGATACACAGGGAGACGATACACGATACTCGACAAGTATCGCGATACACCGGAGTTTTGGTATCATGATACTTGAACTCAACCGGACATGATACTTGGAGTTTTTGAAATCCAAATTCAAAAATTTTTGCAAGTATGTGTACCTTATGTCCTTGTCACTCCTATGTGCCTATAGATGAAAAATCTATTTCCAAATCCGCGATACCACACTTAGAATACTTGGTGCAAATCATGTCACACCCGAGACTGTTCACTCAGTTTTTGGGGATATTGAGGTGTATTTCTTCAACATTTTTGCTCTACACCCCCTCTAGGATTCGTGCTCACAGGCACCGATGGAAAACGAGGAGTAAATGTGAAGAATATATAGTTTAAAAACAAAAATTTCCTGCTAAGATGAAAGTGGGAGAAGATGGTGATGAAGGTGAAGGAAAACTCAAAAATTGAACAGAAAATGATGATTTTTTAACCTTCCAACGTTGCTACTCTACGCCTTACTGTCACACGCTCATCCTCCAAGCTCTCTCCCCGGCAACGGCCCCAAATTTGGTGTCACTTTAGCACAATGGTAAGCACCAATGTGAGGAGATCCACCTCATAAATGTCAATCCGTGGAGACATGAGGACTGGTATGAAGAAAATGAGCAAGTGAAGGCACAAGTGCATGAGTGAAAGCACACAAGCATGCACACACATACACACACACACACACACACACAAGGTAAGAGCAAAGAGTGGAACAATGGAAGGACTTCGATTATAAAAGAAATATATTAGAAGAGCTCAAATCTCTAACAAGCTAACCTAAAAAATGAACTCTCTAGCTCTTTTTATAGTTTTTTTGAGTGGTTTTGGCCTTGTCCAGACCTAGTGGCCGACCTAGTTAAAAATTAGGTTCCAGGGCTAATTTTTGGGCTCAAACGAAATCTAAAGATTATGAAAATTGGTAGGATGATACTTCTAATACTCCTCAAGCTTGAGGACTCTAGGGCTTGAACAAAATGGAGTTGCAAACATGAAAAATGGTATTTACATCAATTTTTAGTGATAAATATCACTATTTTATAGGGATTTCTTCTGAAATTTTGACATGTACTTCTTGGAGCTCCCTACATGCTCCATCTTCTTGTGTTTCCACCTCTTTGATGTCCTCTTATGCTTTGTGCTTGACCTTGAGTTCCAACAGTGCTAAGCCAATTCATGCACTCACCTAGAAGACCACACATGGATGCAATTAAGAAAGTACTTAAGTACCTCAAAGGTACAATCAATGAAGGTATAAACTATTAGCAAACCATATTTTCCATGCAAGGACCAAACACATAGAGTTTCATTACCACTTCATTAGGGAGAAGCTCATGGCAAAGGAGATTGACATTTCTTTTGTTCTAGTTGAAAAGCAAGTAGCAAATACGATGACGAAAGCACTTTATGGAATAAAGCTTTGTAGATTCAAAGCTATGGAAGGTATTCAACCTATTAGACAATGAAGACTCATCAAGCTTACACTATGCTTGAGGTGGATTTGATCTACATCAAAAGCTATCGCTTGGATTACATCAAAAGAATATATGTTGGAGAGTTCTTTTACTTATGCTCATGTATTGTATTTTTTTTAAAGATTTTTATGGATCTTTTACCATTGTAAAAGCCTAGAGCTTTACACATGTAAAAGTACAAAAATAGAGCTAAAATTCCACGAATTTGAGGTGGTTGCGTTGCAATCAATCACCTAAAAGTAGATCAAACTAGATCTTCACTTTCCTAGATTGTAGGAAAGTGAATTGATTCCCTCCAACAACCT
The DNA here is from genome assembly GCA_020310875.1 of Ceratopteris richardii. Classification (NCBI taxonomy): domain Eukaryota; kingdom Viridiplantae; phylum Streptophyta; class Polypodiopsida; order Polypodiales; family Pteridaceae; genus Ceratopteris; species Ceratopteris richardii. The sequence goes on along the minus strand of CM035443.1, from coordinate 34,399,161 downwards.
CTACCACCTTCATTTGAATTCACAATCTAATTTTAGAAGTTGTGGAGCACTTGAAAAGTCTATATAAAGGCTTCAAAACACTTGTACATTACATGGAAGAAATATGCACACACTTGTGTCCATCATTGTCTTGAGTTTCAAAGTCAGGGTTATCTTGTGTATGAGGATAGGAAGGTCCACCTCACCCATACAAGGGGCTTCCATGCCTCCTAGCCCTATCAGTTATGCCTCAATCAGCCACATTTTGAGTCTTGAGTCCTTATAGTGGGACCACCTAATTGCACTAGTCAAACCACCTAAATCAATTAAAGCCCTAAGCTCATGGCGAGTGTTGCCTCGTATTAACATGACTGTAATGAATGGTCTCCTATCCACTATGCTACGATGAGCAGTTGACTTTGTTTGACACATGGCCATAGGATATCTTGGTGTTTCTTTGTCAGTGTTGGTGTCTATCCTTGAGCCTTTGAGATGGTTATAATGTTCTCTCCCTAGTCCTTGTCTTCTTAATTTCATGTGTTTAATGCATTCTAGAGCTTCTACCTGAGCTTCCTCTCGTATTATCTTTTCTTCCTCATTCTTTTTTGCCAATGTGAGTCATCTAAGCATATCCTCAGTAAGAGGTTCTTGATAAAACTTGACTCTATAGCCACTAATGTAATTAGGTATTATCTCTTCTTCTAGTGTGGCTAACTATACTGCTCCACTTGTCGAAATTTTGTTAATAACCATAAGTCCATAACCATGTTTCTCTAGCTTCCATGTGCATTGTTTTAGTGTATACACTAGGACTAAGTCACCTTCTTTTAAGCCTTTATCTTTCACATGTGTATCGAAATAGGCTTTTGTCACTTTTTGGTTGCATATATGCCCACTGCAAATTTCAGTTTGGTTTTTCCTAATCGTTCCAAGTCCATTATCCTTGATGATAAGTCATAGCGAGTCCATTGATGCTCTTGTGCAACCTTAAGGGTGGCTATCAAAGAATCCAAAGGGAGCACTACATTTTAACCAAAAACCATATGAAAGGGAGTTGCATTGAGTACGATCTTGTAGGCCACTCGATATGCCCAAACAGCATGATGTAATTTTTTGTCCCAATCTAATCGTTTGTTGTTTACAAGTTTAATCAATACATTACAAAGGATATTGTTAGTACTTTTTGTCTGACCGATTAATGTATGGATGATATGGTGTGGATTTCTTGTGAATCACCATAAAATCCTATAACAAATATTCAATAACTTGGTTTAGAAAGTGGGTTCCTTGATTGCTTACAAACTCTATAGGCAATCCATATCTCATAAAGACATTTTCAAATAAGAATTTTGCAGTTGTTTGTACATCATTCTTTTTTGTAGCCTTGGCCTCTACCCATTTGGAAAGATAGTATGTAGCAACTATGATATATTTAGCATGAGTACCTTTCGGAGGGGGGTTGATGGGTCCTACAAAGTCTATACCCCACTTAGAGAATGCACATCTACCCATCATGGGTTTCAGTGGAATTTCATCTCTATGAGTAGGAAAGTGGGTTCTTTAGCACACATCACATCTCTTAATATAGGTATGTGCATCCATTTGAAGAGTGGGCCATCATAATCCTACAAATAATATGGCCTTGATTATTCTGTTGAGGCCAAAATGACCTCCTGCAACACCTTGGTCTGCAATCTCCAATATGCTCAAATATTCACTCTCATGAACACACTATCTTAGGTGTCCATCTCTCCCTTGTTTGTACAGGTTATTGCCAATGAGTGTGTAGTCTTGAGCTTCCTGCTCTAGAAGCTAAATTCATCCCTTGAGGGAATTTTTTCATCCTCAAGTATGTTGTCATTGATTCACTCCATTCTAGCATGAGAGATGCCTAGTACAAAGTGGCATGCTCCACAAGGGGTTTGTCACAACAAACTGGGCATTCTTCTCATAGCCTATAGACATGTGCTTCCATAGACGACCAATATACTCCTAGTCTGTGGAGAGTCTACAATGTATGGTGTTTTGAATGATGTTGCTTTAATGCACCTACATGTGCTAATTGCAACCAATTCTTGTATTCTGATTTTTCCACGCAACAAGCAAGTATTTTGTGATTGTCTTGTTTATATATGCTTCTTGCTAGTATCTGGTATCTTTGTGACTTGGTGATCTCTGCTTCTCTGATCCTAATCCTAGGATTCTTCAGTCCAAATGTGAGAATAGGGACAAAATGTTTGGCCCATTTGGCTACTACCTCAAGATTAAACAGGTATGCTTCTGGTAGTTCATCCGCTATTCCTTGAGGGGCTTCTCCAATAGTTAGTCATGAAGGATGATCTACTCTAAGGTGGGTCTTTCCCTTCCTGAATACTACTTCAAAGTCTTACTCCATTAATAATAGAAACCAACTTTTCAATCGTCCTAGGTTACAAGGCTTATTGACTAAGTACAATAATGTCTGATGGTCTATGAAGAACTTGAACTTATTTGCTAATAAGTAATGCCTAAATTTTCTTACTACATAAATCATTCCTAATCAAGTGCTCTGATGCCCAAGAAGTCACACTTCCCAAGCCTTGCGTTCTTCACTGCCTTGCTTTGATTGTCCTAGATAGCTCTTGCTAGACCTATAAAAATCCAATGTTTAGAACAATTCTTAAATTAATGACCAAGCACTTTGATATATACACCTGTTAAGTCCTTTCTCCTATGCCCTCAGGGGTAAAAGTTGACAAACATATTTTTCTTTCCCCATGAGCTAAGGGGTCTCTTATGAGCTTAACCACCCAAAAATTTTCTCAAAATAGGCTCAAATTTTCCCAAAAAGTTAAACCCTAGATTTTCTACTTTGGGTGAACAATCGCGATGGTCTGGGACAATCACGATGGTCTGGGACCATCGCCGCATGGCTCAGGTGAACCGTCGTGATGGTGTGGTACATCACGATGGTCTATCTTGACACGTGGTAGATGAGTCGTCACAATGGCATGAGCCAATCATGATGGCGTGGGGTCAACGGGATCGTCGTGATGGTTCAAGTGAACCATCACGATGGTGCAAGACCATTGCGATGGTCTGGCCAAGCCGTCGCAACGGCGTGAGCCAATCGCGATGGTGTGACACAATCGTGATGGCGTGAGCCCGTCGTGATGGTCCACCAAAATGCAAATTTTGAGAATGCACTTATGGATTCGTGTGTGCACGTGTCGCGTACCTCGTGGTGTGGTCGCTTACCAAAAATGCCGACTTTGTCAGACCATCGCGATGGTCCAACTCCAATGGCAGATTCTGATAGAAAGTGGATTTTTTACCTTTTGGAAGCTTTCCTGCTACTCTGGAGCACTGTACCTGCAAGAAAACTCAAAAACACACAAGCACATACAAGCACAAAAGCTCTCTCTCTCTCTCTCTCGCATGCACAAGTGAGGGGAAATGAGGAGAATGGGTGGATATGGTGAATTTTCTGAATTTGTTTGGAGTGGAAGAAGATGATGTGGTGAAGAAGGGGTGTAGGGAAGATGAAAGACACAAAAAAATAATCAAAAACAACAAAAATTTTTACCTTCCAATGCCACTTCTTGCTATAGTCTTACCATCACACATTTGTCCTAGACTCGATCCCCGGAAACGGCACCAAATTTGTTGTTGCTCTAGCACAATGGTAAGTACCACGTTAAGAAGCTCCACTTCCTTAATGTCAATCCGCGGAAGAGATAGGAGTGATATGAAGATTGTGAATGTGAGATGTAGTGAGAGTGAAGGTGAGAAGCATAGAGATGCACACACACACACATGTAAGAGACAAGTGAGACACAATGGAAGGTAGGAAAATAGGCTCTATTACTCAAGATCTCAATTACAAGCTCAAGCTCTCACTAGCTCATACAATTCTACACTAGCTAACCTAAAAAATGAGCTCTCTAGCTCTTTTTATAGATTCTAGACTAGTTTTGACCGATTTCACATCTAGTGACCGGCATAGTAAAAAAATAGGTTCTAAGTTCTATTTGAAGGTCTAAATGAGGTCTAAAAATAACCAAAATTGGTAGACTCTTTCTACCTAAGGTCCTCAAGCTTGAGGACTCCTCGGTTTGCACAAAATGGAGCTACTAATTAAAAAAGGGGTTTTTCTATGTTACATATGGTACAAGAGTGATGAAAATCACTGTTGAGAGTCTTTGAAAAGTATTTATAAACCATATTTGTTTAAAAAATAATATGCCTGGCTCCCCACTACTTTGTTGTGATCCACCTTCACATGCTTTCGCATCTTTTGTGCCTCTGGCTACTGCCAACACACCTATATGACCTAGCCTTTTATGCCATATCTCTAGTTTAGATAGGGTTTGATCCTTGTAATTGAAGAGTGCAATGTTTCTGGTATCTTCAACTTCAAATGTAAAGATTCTACCAAATTTCTCACCTTTTGCAATCCTCTTGACGCCTTGTTGAGGATCTTCTACATATGCTCCATGCCTTGTGAATCTAACCTATAAGCCTTTCTCAAAAATCTGCCCAACACTAATTAGGTTTTTTGTTATGGTTGGCACATATAAAACCTTACTTAAAAGGTTCATGTTACCATCAGAAGCCTTGACATTTCCAATTTTCTTAACAGAGTTTCTAGTGTCATCACATGCATGCACTTCATGCTTCACTTTAAGTTCTTCAAGATTAGATAGCAATGCTACATTTCTAGCCACATGATTGGAACAACCAGAATCAATATAGAAAAGATGCTCATCATCTTTACCTTCCTTGGATGTCATGTTCATGATCAGTAGAGAATCGTCTTGGTCTTCTGTGAGTTGTTATAATCTCTTCTACCTCTAAAGCCTCCTTGATAGTTGTTGTTGTTGTTGTAGCCTTGGTTGTAGTTGTGATGGTAATTGCTTCCTCCATTGTTGAACCTGCCTCTAGGTTGTCCATGGCTTCCTCTATGGAAACGTCTTCCTCTTTGATTCCTTTTGTTCTTGAAGCACTCATCTATGGTGTGGTTGGTTAGGCCACAAATGTTGCAAGGTGAAGAGTTGTATGATCTCCCCCTACCTTGCTTTTCTCCTTTGCCCCTTCCTCTAGTACCTCTTCCTCTACCTGTGAAGTTCACTTGATAGGTACTAGCCTCTTCTTCATTCTTTTTACCTTTGCCTTTATCTTTACTTTTATTTCTATCTGTGTAAAGGGCAGAAGATTGATTACCTCTAGAGTTGTCTCCATTTTTGTTGAGCTTTTTCTCATGTGTAAAGAGTTGCCCCATCAATGTGTTGAGGTTAGGTATTTGCATATCCATATATAGGTCCATTGTTGTGGTGAAGGAATCCAACTTATCATTAGCTTTGATACCATTTATGATCTACCTTACTATCTACTCCTCTTCTATCTCGTCTCTGATGCTTCCAAGTTGGTCAACTACATCCTTCATCTTGGTTACATAGTCAACTACACTTTGCTTTGGTTGCTTCTTCAAAGTTGTGAACTCCATCCATAGCTACTTCTTCCTATCCCTTGTATTTCATGAGAAGTATGAAGGAAGTACTTCCCAAGTCTCTTGGGAGGTCTTGCAATTCCTAATGTGAGGTAATAAAAAATCAGATGCTGAGCTAAGTATATAAGACCTAGCAAGAGTCTCCTTTTCCCACCATGTAGTTAGCCTTTCTTGCTCTTCTCTTGTAGGTTGATGTTTGCTTCTCAATATTGGCAGTTCCTCATCTCCAGAGATGTATCCATATAAGCTTCTTCCTTGGAGATATGCTTGCATCCTTAGGACCATGTTGGATAGTTGCTCCTATCTAGTTTGTCAATGAATGATGGAAATCCATCTCCCGTCTTGCTTGTTGTTGCTCTAATACCACTCTTGGAGGAGATGGTGGATAGATTCGAGAGATGGAGTGGTGCTGCAAAACCCTGCTTCACACCAGCCAAGAACAAGTTTTGGAGAGTGTAGTAGACCCCTTGAGCTTCCTAATGATCCCAAATTATCACCTATGTGCTTTGGAGCATGATCCTCTAATCAATGGATCAAAACAAATGAGTAGAAAGTTGAAGCAAGAGCTCACACTTGTTATTTTGTTCTCTACACATGTTCAATAAAATCAATAGTGCTCTCAACCCACTAGCAATTTGCTAAATTCCTTCAGGTAATATTGAATTAACTTAGATAACTACCAATGATGAGTTTTTTGAATAAAAAAGATCAATTGTACACTGAGAATGATGCTTAGCAAGTTGAAGGACTATCCCGACATTTTTGGGGGGCTACAATATGCAGACCAGTGAGCAGAAATATGAAGATATCTCGAGATTGAGAAAAGCAATGATAATGAAACTTTGTATCTATAAATTAAAAAGTATGCTGAATCTATATCACTTTAAATCACATCAAGTTATCAACTGTGCACTGAGAATAAGCTCTAAGAAGTTCACTGTTCTTAGATGATCATAGCAGAGAAGTGAAGTAGAGAAGTGATCAATGTATATGTATTAAATCACATAGAAATACAATGTCATTGGCAATATATAATTGCATAATGTGAGGGTAGAGAAGTGGCTATAGAATGAGCTCACTAGTCACATAAATCTCTTGCAATTGATATCTCTAATTAGGCTCTAGTCACACAAGTATTTGACTCACTTTTATAGTTAAAGTTGGAGCCAAGCTTTGAATTCAAATTGAAATTCTCACCATAAAGTGAGTTCTAGACTTTAGGCTTTATTCTCTCATCTATTTTCCATCAAGGGTTGGGGATTTGATTCCTCCTAACTCCACATGGGGTTAGTGCAATTATCATATGCACTTTTATACGGATAAAAGGTAATTGACTTTTAGAAGGGAATAGTCATATGTGACTATATGAGATACATGCTAATTGTCCAAGTATGTAGGCTTGAACTCTTTTGCACCAACAAATCTAAGGTAGATTCTCTTGCTAAAAACATTGAAACTATGCTAATTGAAATTGTGGTCTTATAAACTATGCAAGGACAAGAAGTAAAACCTAGAACTCAAGAACCAATCGAAAAAACCTTTAACCAACCAAGAAGATGTATTTGGTGTGACAAATTGGACCAACCTTATTGGACATGTACATCTCTACGAGAGGCAAAAGAGAGAAATTTAGTTTTGGAAATTGATAGACAACTTTATGACTTTACTACAAAACATCCTATAGGAAAAAACTTTGGGAAAGGAGGTTTGAAGAAGTTCTACGAAGCTTCTACAAGCCAAAGTTCCTACTCTTATAAATTGGATATTGATGAAAATGACTACCAATTCTTGACAAATTTGTGCGATGCTTCATGTAAAGGGAAATTGACTAAGAAAACATTGAAGGAATGTAGTTCTATGATACATGAAAAAAACATTGGAATGAACCTGTTGACCTTCTTTTAGTGTATGCACATGAAGTAAATGAAATGTAAACGAGATGAGATTAATGAGGAATGAGATACGAAAGTAATTAGATCTATGGAAGAAACTCAAGAGCAAATGCCAGTTGAACAAACTCAAGAGCCTAAAGAGAGCCTTAGTCAAGAGCCTAAAGAAAGTCCTAGGAAAGGAATAGGAAGGCCACCTAAAGGGAAAACTTAAAAACAAGAAATTAAACCAAAAGAGGTACAAGAAGGAGAGAAAAGTGAGGAGAAGGGAGAACATCTAATAAAGAAACCTCCATCATATTGCTTGATTTCTCAATTGGAAAAAAATAGTGATATTAGAAAGTCATCTATGAAAAGATTCTTAAAGCTAAAGTAACTCTATGTTAGAGAAAGTTTTGGCCATATCAGGATTGGATGTAAAGGACGAAGTGATTAATATGATTAGAAGAAGGAGAGAACCCATAGCAACTAAAGATGAAGCATAGAGATGGATGAGCCAAAAGTAACCACGGTAAAAGTAAATGAACATGAAATGGATGATAAGTTTGAGCATAGAAAATATTTAGGACCTATGGTTGGGAATATAGAAAATTCTAATGGAAATCCTAAAATCCACTTTACTCATAAACATTGGGCAAGGGGAACCACAAAGACTATGGTAAAAATAAAAAACAATCCTAAACCATATCTTGCATTGATAGATTTTGGCTCATAAATAAATGTAATTTCAAAAGAACTTTATGAAGAAGGTAGATGGCCTATAGATAGAGACCATGGATGGCAAATGAAAGCTACTAATAATGCTCCAATTCATCTTCTAGGTGGTTGTGCTAATGTACCCTTTTGTATCATTTATGTGAAAGAAGATAATAATTTCTTTGTGCATAAAGATTGTTCCTATATGAGTATTCTAGGAAAACCTTTCATTTGTGAGCAACACATGGAAGCTAAAGTCTTAGACGATGGTAGTGGCTTTGTAAGAATTTTCTCACATGATGGGTTGAACTTAGTTCAGTTCATGACTATCTGTGTTAATCATCCTAGGAATCATCATATTTTGAGAAAGTATCTTCTCATGCACTTTGATCAGGATTTCGAGTAAGTGCCACTCTTATGCGGGGTAATAGTGGTACCTATGTCCTTGATTTCCCGCATTATGAATCTTTTGTTCCTAAACAATTTTCTTTTGTTTTTTCTTTTGATCAAATTTCTTTTGTACATACACAATTCTTATAAACAAAAATAAACAAAAAACTTATAAAACATGAAAATCAATTAAAAATTGATGGTTTGATTGCAAACAATGAAACAATATATGGAGTATTTGAATATGTCTCATGTGTTGATATCATAGATGGAATAAAAACATTTCTTGAAGGAAAAGCAAGCCATAGCAAAACTTGTGCCAATACCATCTTCGAAATGTATGCAATTTTACATGAGTGGTTTAATGAGCATCATCATTTTGATGGATTTGAGGAAAACATAGATACAAAATACAAAATTATAGACAAGAAAGTGAAGCCAATAGCACAACCACTTCCTAGTTTTAGTGATGAGATCATAAGAAAAGTAATTTATGACCCAATTCTTCGAGATTCAACAAGGATTGGCCATGAATTTATTGAAGAAACACTAAAATTAGTCAAATAGATTCAAGTGACTTTCTTCTCTCTACAAAAAAAGATTATTTTCTAAAGATCATACAAAAACATGGAAAATATTTCACTTTAGAGCCTCATGTAATAGGTTGTGTAGATCTTAGGATCATCACTCCCATGATCATTTTCAGAATTCTTGACATCCATGGAATTTATGGCCTATTCCAGTACCTAGAGCTCATCTTCTTGAATTGATGTTATTGCTCAAAGAAAAGATACGTATGCATATTCTTGAGTCCTCATCTGCCCCTCATTCCAACCATTGGTTCACCGTGCCAAAGAAGAATGGTAAATTTTGGTTTATCCAAGATCATCAACCGGTCAACAAAGTAACCATCAGAAATGTTGGCACTGTTCCAATTGTTGATGAATTTGCGGAAGCATTTGCACGACATGCTATTTATTCAATGGGTGATCTCTATTGTGGTTATTACCAATTCCAATCGGCTGTAGAAAGTAGAGATATAACCATTATGAAAACACCTCTTGGTCTGATTAGAATGTGCACATTACCTCAACATGCGAACAATTCAATTGCTCACATGATGAATTGTTGGTGTAGCGGTTATTGCCGAATTCGCTTACACCACAGAAACTAAGCTAGAGTGATATTAGAACACCTCTATAAACATCAGTAGCTTAGCAAATTTTCTGAAACTGAAAACTTATAACTGTATCTAGTGAACACCAAAAAATCACTTTACAGAAAGCTTCTTGTTTCCTTCAAGCTTCAATTCTGAACTGATTTACTTCAGAGTTTACACCACTGTGTTTGTTTATAGGTAAACAATCTTTGTGTCACTTAACTATGTCAAAACTGTGTTTTAAAACTCACCAAAATTCCACCGGAACTTCACCGGACTGTCACCAGAATTGTACCGGAATATTACCAGAATCAACTGCAATTCTGTTTGTAGTTACTTCAAATATGTATACATGAAGTAAGGAAGTGATACCTTAACTTCCTTCACTGAATGAAATCTATCTAAAGTTTTTAAAGAAAAACTTCACTAGTTCTGAATGCCTCTTTTCGGTCAGACTTAGTACTCTGTGTACATGTCCATTCCACCGAAATCTTTGATTAACTTATAATAGAGACGTCTAGCTATAAGATAAGCTATCTCTCATACAAAACTTTACATTATACTTCGAGATCTAACCCATAGAAGTACTGGAAAACGTTTACTGAGAAAACTGTAACTATTAACTAACTTTTCACAGTAACATGAAATCTCTCAGACTTCTTCACATACGACGAATGCGCTCAACTTCCACATGAACATGTGTTTTCTATTAGAGAAGATGTGTACAAAAATGACTCGGCCTCACTTTGTTCATAGTCATGAGAACTCTCCTATACTGAGTAGTTTCTCCTTACCATCTCTCTCAGATGAATACCCGACATTTCAGGTTTTTGTTATTCATCTCTACATACGCAATCTCTGGCGTCTTCTATATCTCAATATCTGCTATACGTGCTCTCTTTATCTATCTATCTCAGCTCTCTTATATACAATTTGATCCGGTTTCAACAAACTCTAATTCTGGAAGTTTCTTCACTGTATATTACAGTCGTGAATTTGTCCCTTCACTGAGGCTTTGGTTTTTCTGAATGCTTTGTTTCTGCTTTCCTTCGTCTTTATGTTGTTATGCCTAATTAGTGAGTGAATCTCCAACAGCTCCCCCTCAATCAGTAATTAGCATCTTCTAGTCGTTCATATATTCTTCTTTTCTTTTATACCTGCCATTTCTTTGAATTTGCTTGTCTTTACTCCATCTAAGCTCTTTGTTAGAATATCTGCAATTTGATCTTTTGTAGGAGTGAATACCAATTCAATCTCCTTCTCCATTACCTTTTCCCTCAGGAAATGATATTGAATTTCTATGTGTTTTGTTCTTGCATGAAATACTAGATTTGCTGCAAGGTATAACGAGCTCATCTTGTCTCCATGTATGATAGGTATACCTTGATCAATACCCATGCTTTTGAACAAGGTCTGCATCCATATCACCTCTTTAGCTGCTTCCACAAGTCCTTTGTATTCAACTTCTGTTGACGATAAAGCTACTCTGTGTTGCTTCTTTGAACACTAGCTTACAATCTTATCTCCTAGATATATCATGTACCCATGTGTTGACCTTCTGTCATCTTGACTTCCTGCCCAGTCTGAGTCACTATATGCTCTCAGCTTTATATCTGACGTATAAGGATAATATAATCCTTCTTTTATAGTTCTTTTGATATATCTAAGAACTCTTTGTCCTGCAACCCAATGTTGATCCTTCGGACAATGCATGAACTGTGAGAGAACTCCCACTGCATAACTGAGATCAGGTCTTGTTAGTGTAGCATAGATTAAGCTTCCAACTAACGACTGATACTTCCTCATATCTTTAAACTCTGCACCACCATATTTGCTGAGTTTATGATTTACTTCAAGCGGTGTTGAAGCTTCTCTGCAATTCTCCATGTTAACTTCTTCAGTAAGTTTAGGAGATATCTTTCTTGTAAAACATATATACCATGATCTGTATATGTAACTTCCATTCCAAGAAAGTATGATAACTTTCCTAGATCACTGATCTTGAACTCTTTTTCAAGCAGTCTCTTTACCTCTTTGATTCCTTCATTTGAGGTTCCTGTGATTATTATGTCATCTACATAAATACAAATGTAGATCATACCTTCATCTGTTCTCTTGATCAGTAGACTTGCATCTGCCTTTGAGCTTTGGTATCCAAGGTCATTGAGATACTTCAAAAGTATGTAATTCCAAGCTCTTGGAGCTTGCTTCAGTCCATAGAGAGCTCTTCTTAGTCTGCAAACATGTTCTGGGTAACTAGAACTTACAAACCCTTCAGGTTGTTCCATGTAAACCTCATCTGATATATATCCATTCAGAAATGCATTCTTAATATCTAGCTGACTTAGCTTCCATCCTTTTGATGCTGCTATAGCAATCAATGTCCTTATGGTTGACATCTTTGCCACCGGACTAAACGTCTCATCATAATCTATGCCATATGTCTGAGCATAGCTTTTGACTACCAGTCTAGCTTTGTATCTCGCTATCCTTCCATCTACAAGCTTCTTAACTTTGTAAACCCATTTATTTCCAATCATTTTCTTACCATTTGGTTTTGGAACAAGATCACAAGTCTTGTTTTCTTCCAGCGCATTGAACTCCTCCTTCATTGCTTCTTCCCATTGTTTTTTACCTTTTGCTTCACTGTAATTCTGAGGTTCTTCATCTTCATTTACTAAGTAAGCATAGTTTTTCTGAGTCAAATAAGAAGTGTCATAGGAATACCTTGTTGGTTGTTTCCTTACTCTGTTTGACCTTCTTGGCTCATATTCTTCACGTGTATCTGAATACACATCTTCATCAAATCTTGATCCATCTTCATTTCTCATGCCTGTTCCGATCCTGGACGTACTTGCCTGCATATGATCTTCATCTCCATTCACTTGCATATGTGATTTACCTTTTTCATTTCTTCTTATCTCTTCTTCAAGTGTTTCAACACTATGCTCTTTATCTGTATACCAACTCTTTCCTTCATCAAATGTTACATCTCTGGAAACAATAAACTGTTTGGTTAGAGGACTCCATAACCTATAACCCATCTGCTTGTCATCATATCCAATGAACACATAGTTTTCAGCTTTTGGTTCAAGCTTATGTCTCAATTGTGATGGTACATAAGCATAAGCAACTGATCCAAATACTTTACAATGATCAAGTGTTGGTTTCTTGCTCCACCAGGCTTCATAGGGGGTCATCCCATTTAAAGTTGTACATGGTTATCTATTTACCAGATATGTTGCTATATTTACAGCCTCAGCCCAAAGATAATTTGGACAATTCTTCTCCTTTAGCATTGCTCTTGCAAACTCAACTAGAGTTCGGTTTCTTCTTTCTGCTACTCCATTTTGTTGTGGTGTATACCTGCAAGTTATTTCCCTTTTTATACCTGCATTCCACACATAATCATTGAACTCTCGAGAAAAATATTCTCCTCCTCCATCAGACCTTAGTCTTTTGAGTTTCTGTCCTGTAAGTCGTTCAGCATATGCATGAAAATGTCTGAAAGCTTCAAATACTTCTGACTTCTCTTTCAAAACATAAAGAGTTATCCATCTTGTTGCATCATCAATGAAAAGAACATAATACCTTGAGCCACTGATAGATCCTTCTTTTGTTGGTCCCCATACGTCTGTATGTATGAGTTCTAACACACCATCGTGTTGTAACCATTTTTTTAAAATGGTAACCTGTGGGCTTTTCCCATCTGACAGGCTTCACATTTGTGAATCATATGTTGGTTCTTCATATTTGGTAATCCTTTCACGGATTGTTTCTCCACCATAACTTTGATTCCTGTTTCATTAAAATGTCCTAGCCTCTTATGCCAGAGGTCTAGTTCTGTAAATACCTCATCACCATGTGTGATCAAGGCTTGACCAACATTCCCTTGTACTTTCAGAGTAAAAAGTCTACCTTCCTTTTTACCATGGACAATTTGTTTGTATCCATTCTCTGGATCTTCAACAAATACTCCTTCATTTGTAAACCTGACTTGAAAAACTTTTTCTACTATCTAACCCACACTGATCAGATTCTTCGGAATTGTTGGAACATACAAAACATTTGTTAGTAGGTCAGCTCCATTCTTACATTTTACTTTTCTAATTGACCTTACATTATGTTTTGTGTTATCACCTGTCTGTACTGTATGATTTGAAATACCTCCCTCAAGTTCTGATAATAATTCTATATTTCCTGACAAATGATTTGAACAACCATAGTCAATATAGAATACCTTGAGGTCTTCATTCTCTGACACACTTATCGAGTTCATCATCAACGTCGTATGATCGTCATTCTGCGTATCATTCGCATAGTTGTAGTAGGTAGTGTTGTGAGATTGGTTCTGTCCCCAACTTCTTGCTCCACCTCTACCATATCCGCCTCTTTGGCTTTGTCTTCCTTTCTGATATCTTCCGCTTCTGCCTCTACTGTTATTGTTCTGATTCTGGTTTGATCCTTGTGAATCATGCCAGCAATCATGAGCCAAATGATTGCTTAATCCGCAGATCCAACAAGCCTTCTTCTGATTACCTCTACCTTTTGTATTACCTCTTCTATTTCTCACATTACCTCGTCCTCTTGCTTAATTTGCTTGAGCAGTCACTTCTTCTTCATCTTTTTCTTTACCTTTATCACCTCTCTTCTTATTCTTTGCATACATAGCCGAACTATGTCCTTTTTCTCCATCTGTCTTCAAATCTTGCTCAAACGTTAGCATTAGTCCAAGTAACTGATTTAAATCTGGTACAAAATGATTTAAAGACAGTTCAGTTGAGAGTACAAAAGGTTTCCACCTTTCATCTCCTCTCAAACCTGTAAGCACTTGCGCTATTAACCTGTGGTCTTCGATATCTTCACCAATCGATCCAAGACTGTCTGCCAAGTCCTTCATCTTAGTGACATAATCACTAATGCTTTGACTTTGATTTTTCTTGAATGTTGTGAATGTCACAACCTGTTTTTCTATCCAGCCCTTTTCAGTGCTTGGGGGGTATGCCCTGTGGCGCCAAATTGTGCGCAACTATGAGGGGTACTAGTACTCCTCATACCAAGCTCTCATTGCCTTCTTCAACACGAGTTGCTAATCGAATATAAACGTGTTCTGGCAATCTTCTTGGTGTCCCTTGTGTTGGCTCATGCATTTTGTGGGTTTGAACGTCTCAGTGAACTCCGACCATAAGCTAGCCTTTCTAGCTTTCGTAGTATTTTGGAAGTGATCTTCCAATGCTCTCCATATATCTTCTGCTTTCTCCAGACCTCTAATGTGCGGTAATAGATGATCTGTAATGGTATTGCAAACATAAGCTCTTGCTGTTGCATCTTTCTTCTGCCACAGCTTCAAGGCTTCTAACTCTTCTTTCTTCGGTTGACTGTCATCTTCAAAAGTCGGATTCTTTTCTTCTCCTGTCACATATATCATTAAGTCCTTACTCATAAGTAAGGCTTCCATGCGCATTACCCATGTCGAATAATTATCTCTGTCCAATTTATCAATTGAGATATGATCTGCCATGATCTTCTTGTTTCTGTTACTTCCGGTGAGTGTAACGTTAAAGGATTTTACCTTTTGTAGACCTTTACCTTTGAGAATGACTTCGAAACATTTCTTGACGCCGTTTATTAGCTTTCACCTTTCTTTATGAGAATTCTTCAAATTCTCTTTCAGTTTCTTCTTCTGAGAAACCTTTTATGCTCTTCACAACCTTTTCTGTTCTGGTACCACGTGGATCTTAGCACTCTGATATCACTATTGATTAACCTGCTTTGATACCAGTGATGGATGTTACTTGCTCTGATACCACTGATGGATCTTACTTGCTCTGATACCACTGTTGGTGCAGCACTTATTGCGGAATTTGCTTACACCACAGAAACTAAGCTAGAGTGATGTTAGAACACCTCTATAATCATCAGTAGCTTAGCAAATTTTCTGAAACTGAAAACTTATAACTGTATCTAGTGAACACCGAAAAATCACTTTATAGAAAGCTTCTTATTTCCTTCAAGCTTCAACTCTGAACTGATTTACTTCAGAGTTTACACTACTGTGTTTGTTTATAGTTAAACAATCTTTGTGTCACTTAACTATGTCAAAACTGTGTTTTAAAAATCACCAAAATTCCACCGAAACTTCACCGGACTGTCACCAGAATTCTATCGGAATATTATCGGAATCAACTGCAATTCTGTTTGTAGTTACTTCAAATATGTATACATGAAGTAAGGAAGTGATACGTTAACTTCCTTCACTGAATGAACTCTATCTGAAGTTTAAAGAAAAACTTCACCAGTTCTGAATGCCTCTTTTCGGTCAGACTTAGTACTGTGTGTACATGTCCATTCCACCGAAATCTTTGATCAACTTATAGTAGAGACGTCTAGCTATAAGATAAGGTATCTCTCATACAAAACTTTACATTATACTTCGAGATCTAACTCATAGAAGTACCGGAAAACGTTTACTGAGAAAACTGTAACTGTTAACTAACTTTTCACAGTAACATGAAATCTCTCAGACTTCTTCACATACGAAGAATGCGCTCAACTTCCACATGAACATGTGTTTTCTATTAGAGAAGATGTGTAAAAAAATGACTCGGCCTCACTTCGCTCATAGTCATGAGAACTCTCTTATACTGAGTAGTTTCTCCTTATTCTCTCTCAAATGAATACCCAACATTTCAGGTTTTTGTTATTCATCTCTACATACACAATCTTTGGCATCTTCTATATCTCAATATCTGCTATACGTGCTCTCTTTATCTATCTATCTCAGCTCTCTTATATACAATTTGATCCGGTTTCAACAAACTCTAATTTTGGAAGTTTCTTCATTGTATATTACAGTCGTGAATTTGTCCCTTCACTAAGGCTTTGGTTTTTCTGAATGCCTTGTTTCTGCTTTCCTTCGTCTTTATGTCGTTATGCCTAATTAGTGAGTGAATCTCCAATATGAATGCAATGAATTTGGTTTTACATTATTTTATTCCACACATTGCTATGCCCTTTATTGATGATATTCACAATAAGGGTTGTTTTGCAATGATTTATTGATGTAGGCTTAACTTTTCCTATTGAAAAATTTACTTTTGGAGTAAATGAGGTACTCATCGTTGGACATCAGTGTGGCTTTTATGGTTGAAACCTTATCCTCCTAAAATTGATGCAATTAACAAAATGACAAACATTTGTAAATTTGTGAGTGAAGTGAGACGATTTTTAGGAGCATGTGCCTTTTATGCCATATGGATTCCTCACTTTGCCCATGTTCCAGATGAATTATATGGCTTGTTACAAAAACATAGGAAATTTGTGTGGCTTGATAAACATACTAAGGCTATTAAAAAATTAAATGGACTTTTGATAAAGATACCAATATTGAAAAGGGTAGACTATTCAAATGGAAAACCAATTTTCTTAACAATTGATACTAGTCCGATTGGTATTGGATGTGTAATTGGACAAGAAGATGAAAAAGGAAATAGATATGCTATACGATTTGGGGCAAAAATCTTACAAGAACATCAGTGTAATTATCCACAAATAAAAAGGTTACTTTGGGGAATAGTTTCTGCTCTCAAATGTGATAGAAACTATTTTATTTGTGCTAATGTAATTATGGAAACTGATTATTTACCCTTGCTTGGTGTGATTGTGAACTGTTCAACTCTAGACATAGCTATGCTATGATGAATTGGATACATTAAAGGTATAAATCCAGAATTTGTTCATATTTCAGGTGAAACAAATGCTATTACAGACATGCTATCTAGAGCATGATATGATGAAGGTAAATTTGAACAAATTTTTGCAAATAAACATCTTGCTTATGAATTCAAATCTTTTTTGCATGGATTCTTTAATGAAGAAAATTATGATGGACAATGGCTTGATATTGGATATTATCTTAATAATAAGGTAGCATGACCTTCTTGGACTTCAAGACACTTTAGAGATATAAGGAAGTGTGCTTTTGATTTTTTCATATGTGATGGCCTAATATGGAGACACTCGAGTGAAGACTAAGTTTCCTCAACGTGTAGTCGGGACGGATGTTGGAAGCAGTCAGAGGCACAGACGCCACGGAAGCATGTGAAGACGAAGCAGGGAGCCAGGCGGATCAATTTTTTAAACAAATATATTTCTTATTAATTCTCCAAACATTCAACAGTGATTATTATCACTAATTGTAACATATGTATCATAAGAAAACCCCATTTTGTAATCCATAGCTCCATTTTGTGCAAGCTGAGGAGTCCTCGAGCTTGAGGAGCTTAGGTAGAATGCGCGTACCAATTTTCGTTATTTTTAGACATCGTTTACCCTTCCAAATAGCATCTAGGACCTATTTTTTAACTAGGCCGGTCACTAGATGTGAAACCGGTCAAAACTAGTCTAGAAACTATAAAAAGAGCTAGAGAGCTCATTTTTGAGGTGGGTTCATTTTGGTTAGTGTGAGCATAGAGCTAGTTTGAGCTTGTAAGAGCATTCTTGAGTAATAGAGTTAATTTCCCACCTTCCATTGTGTCTTGCTTGTCTCTTCATTGCGTGTGTGTATGTGTGTGTGCATCTTTGGTGCTTCTCACCTTCACTCTCACATCATCTCACGTTCACGATCTTCATATCACTCCTACCTCTCCCTCGGATTGACATTAAGGAGGTGAAGCTTCTTAACGTGGTTCTCACCATTGTGCTAGAGCAACACCAAATTTGGCGCCGTTGCCGGGGATCGAGTCTAGGACGAATGTGTGATGGTAAGAGTATAGCAAGAAGTGGCGTTGGAAGGTAAAAATTTCAGTTTTTGTTGTTGTTTTTACTTAGTTTTTAGTGTTTTTCACCTTCCCCACACTCCATCTTCATCATTGCATCATCATCTCCATTTCCAAAAAAATCAGAAAATTCACCATATCCACCCATCCACCTCATTTCCCCTCATTTGTGCATGCGAGAGAGCGAGAGAGAGTTTTTGCGCTTGTATGCACTTGTGTTTTCTTGAGTTTTCTTGCAGGTACAGAGCTTCAGAGCATCAGGAAAGCTTCCAAAAGGTAAAAAATGTGCTTTCTGTCAGAGATTTCCGAGTGTGGCGGACCATCGCGATGGTCTGCAAATTTCGGTTTTTGAGGTAGGCGACCACACCACTAGATAGGCGATACTTGCGCATTCACGGAACCACAATCGCATTTCAAAAATTTGTTGTTTGGTGGACCATCGCGATTGGCTCGGACCATCGCGATTGTGTCGCACCATCGCGATAGGCTCACGCCATCGCGACGGCTCGGCCGGACCATCGCGACGGTTCTTTTTTTCGGACCATCGCGACGGTTCACTTGAGCCATCGCGACGGTCCACTTGGACCATCGCGACGGTTCAGCTGACCCCGGACCATCGCGATTGGCTCAGGCCATCGCCACGACAGTGCCACGTGTCACGTTAGACCATCGCGACGGTTCAACTTTTGGACCATCGCGACAGCCCAAAATCGGACCATCGCGATTGGCTCAAGCCATCGCATCGCGGACCATCGCGACGGTTCACTTCGGACCATCGCGATTGTCCACCGTTGACCGTTGACCGAGCCATCGCGATTGTCCGCCTGGTCACGCCATCGCGATCGTTCATTTCGAGCCATCGCGACGGTTCGACCTCACGCCATCGCGATCGTTCATTTCGAGCCATCGCGACCGTTCGACCTCACGCCATCGCGATCGTTCACTTCGAGCCATCGCGACGGTTCGCCTTTTCGCGCCATCGCGATTGTCCAAATCCCGCGCCATCGCGACGGTTCGCTCGGACCATCGCGACGGTCCCAGACCATCGCGATTGCCCACCCCCATCGCAAATTTTGGACTTCAATTTTTGACCAAATTTGAGGGTATTTTTGAAAAATTTTTGGACCATTAGACTCATAGGAGACCCCTTAGCTCATATTTAAAGGAAAACTGGATTGTCAGTTTTTACCCCCCAGGACCTGAACGTGTGTAACTTTCTCATCCGAAGTCCGTTTTTTGAGCTTAATAGCTCGTTAGAAAGCTCGCGACGAGTACTACGTGACCTCAACTGTTTTTTTCATAAAGGATACGTCTATTTTTGGATAAGCTATTTTGAGGTTCACCTAGTTTGGGACTAGGAAGCCAGGGGGGCACACATTGAAAATTTGGGCAAAAAGAGAAGGGACTTAAACGGTGAATATACTCAAGTGTTTGATCAACTTGTGAATTGGTCTAATATTGGAATTTTTCCAGGTCTAGCAAGGGCAAGCAAAGGCAAGCAAGCAAGGCAGTGAAGACAGCAGAGCTTGGGAAGCACGGCTTCTTGGGCAACAGGGCATCAGAGCAACCAGAAAAGCCGACTCGAGGTTGGAAGATTACTCAACCCCCTCAGTCAATTCTTAGCTTAGGCTAAACGGTAGTTGTGGATTAACGACGATAGGAACGCCTCAAGTTCAAGATACCTAATTCTATCAAGTTTAAGACTTAAAGTAAAGGTGTGTGTGACACGAAAACCTAAAGAAAAGAACATAAGTCTGACGGAACGATAACTCAAAATCATAACGAAAGCCGAATTCCTGACGCATAAATTAAGACAAGAATCCAGAGAAAATTAAAAAGAACCAAGAATTAATCACAAAGAACCATTGACGATCTAAGGGTGTAATTGAGCGTGCAAGAAAGGAAATTAATGAACCTTAGATCAGGCAAACATATAGGTAAGTCAGACCGACGAAGCCTTAGATCATCGGAGGCTAGTGTAAGAACCACTGCACGATCTTGGGCTCAGCAATTGAATAATAGTTATCCCTACGAGTTGAGCTCAGAATCAAGTGAATCAGAAATGGCATTTAGCACAGACAGACCAGCAGGAGGATCTCATGTAGCATACCTAGAAAAACCTGAAGGACCCTATAGAACGCAGCTAGAGTTTCTCCGAACCAACCGACTAGGTGCTCGCATCTATGAGGATGGTTTGCAGAGGCAAGTGGTGCAACTGCACAACCCTGATCAACCCATTGGATTGGAAAGACCAGTGGTGAAGTTTGAGAGAGACGCTTACATAGACAAAGAAGGAACCATGTACGTCCTGAGTACGCAGCCAAACGATACTAATGAGTTTGGCACAATCCAATTAGAGACAGAAGGGAAATTTCAAGGAAAAGAACCGTTAGAAGAACCTAGAACACCGAGAGGGAAATCCGTATTAACAAGAGTAATCATCCCAAAGTGGATCCCTCAAGATAACAGGAGCACAGAGTTGTTCGTAAATAAAGAGACAGATGAAGCCTTTTGGAGGTACAGAAAGGAAAACCCCAGTGAGGTAGGCATCATCACAATCTATGAATTCAAGGACCCAGATACACCTGGAAAGGTTGTATACCTGGATGAGACTTCAGAAAGAGTCTTTGTGGTGCCTGAGCGCGCTAAAAACACCTACACTTGGAGAGGTGAATTGATATTCCCTCCATCCAGAACGAACATGAATGCAAATCAACAAGGGGCAGGAACATCCTCAGCCCATGGAAATCAAAGAGAAGGAAATCACGAGAGATCGGAAGCAAGCTTCAATCCCCCCATAGGGAGAGATAGAACAACCACGAACACTAATAGGACGGATGGACAAAGAGATCATGGAATACCAGGTGGTAGAGATGATTTTCCTCTACCTAGACCACGTGAACACGCAAGAGTATTGAGGCCCACGCAATTAGTAAAATCAATGAAAAATTACTTTGATGGGACAGGAGATCCCTATGACCACGTTGCAGAATTCAAGCAAGTATTAAGAGCAGAACAAGTAGAGGACATGTTCACGCAGTACAACGCATTTGGACTAACGTTAAAGAATACAGCTTTAACTTGGTTCCAACCACTGCAACAAAGGCAATTTAGAGACATCCATCACTTTTTAGAGTCATTCATTACTGAATTCTCTAAAAGTGGGGTTAGACATGACACGTCTTCGTTGATTCATAGTTTTAAGCAAACCCCTCAGGAAACAGTAAGACTGGCAGGTCGTAGATTCAGACAATACGTTGAGCGATGTCCAATGCAAGAGCTACCCTCACAAGCCAAACAAGTATCACTGTTCCTAGATGGCTTGTTGAGCGCTAAACTACGCTCCTATGTGTACCTAAAAGAACCCAGAACGCTAGAGGAGTGTGTAAGAATATGTATAGACATTGAGGACAACCTAGGAGAGGAATTAGAACTCTCAAAGGTCTATAAGGACTCAGATTGTTCTTCTCTAGCATCCACAAAATTGTCTACTTCGATAGAGGACCTAGCAGAAAAAGTGGCCCAAAAACTAGGAGTTTCTAGTAAACAGGTGCCCAAGCTACCGATGAACGTACGTTGTTACACTTGTGGTGGAAATCATTTGGCAAACATGTGCCCCAATGCACCTCAACCTCATGTCAACCCTAGTGGCCAAAATTGCACAATTGAGAGAAGATACACAAATCATACAGCTCAGGACTGCCCATACAACAAACAAACCATGAGACAGAACTACCCGCAAACATACCAGCAGCCAGGTAGGTATCAAGGCCAATACAATGCTCAGCCTTATTACTATAGGCCTCCTCAGAACTACCCATACCAGGCTCAACAGAGACCTCAACCCGTCTTAGCTCAACAGCCACCCCCACCAGCGAATGTCATCTCAGTCAAATATGCGGCTGCAGAAGAGAACCTAAGTAGGGCCTTAGTGCCTTCTTCACCCCTGATCACCGAAAGTGACCCGAACTCAAACAGTTTTGACTCTACTCATGTAATTAGTCCACCCGCTTATTACACGGAGTCACCAGAACACGTGGAGACATATCATTATGATAGTCCACCAATGGAACCTAGTTGGGAGCCAGATTATACTAATGTGATGTACACAAACCCAAACCCAAACCCACGGCCCCAACTGAGACAACAGAGACCACAGGGCCCTAGAGGACCATGCTTTAGGTGCCAAGGAGATCACTTCATTAAGGATTGTCCACATCCCCCAATAGCAAGGCAATCACAGTACTATAGCATCCAAGGCTTTTGTGCCGATTGTGGCAAAGAGCACATAATCAAAGATTGTCCTAAGAACCCAGTTAACACTACCAATGTGACACCAATCAACGTGATAGGTATTGTAAACAATGCAGATGGATCCAACCCTACGTACGTGCCTATCCAAGCTATAACCAGAGCCCATGCGCTCTTACAAAACCAACAGCTTAATCAAGAGAAAGTAGCCGAAGCTAGTGAAGCTGCAGAATCGAGTAGTAAAAAGACGAAATCTTGGAAAGATTCCAGAGAAAGAATAAAGAGAAAATGGAGTAAAAAGATAAGTGAGTTGGAAGGAAGTCTAAGGGAATCTAGAGCCAAAATACAAGAACTGGCCTCACAAGAATTAAATCAAGAAAACCCAGCTCAGAAATCAGGATCAGTCTTAGCGGAACCCATACCGGAAGATCTAGACATGATGTTTCGTGCATATCAGGCTAGAATAAAAGAGGGACCTCAAGTCACGGAGATGAGTAAAAACTACCCTCGAGCTGATCTAGAAATTGAGAGAACTAAACTTTGCATGAAGATGGTAGAACTAGCCCAAGCGTTGTTCGAAGCCTCTAGATATCTTAATTGGAATAACATGGCAAAACCGGAACTACACTTTCAAGGACTAATGGAGAGGCTAGAACACTTGATTGAAAGCAAAGAGAAAAAGGATCAGCATAGGAACCCTACTGTCCCAGAGACACAGGAAAGGAATCCACCATCCCTGTCTCAAGTACCCAATACAGAGAGTCAAGATAACCTATCTTCCATACATAAGTACTCACATGAATTTTTAAGAGAAATCCAAGAAGAGAAATGGAGAAAAGAACAAGGAACTCATCCTCCTATTCAAGAAATAGACGATTTGCAGGAACAATTTCACCAAGACATCCCCTCTATATATGATGATATAGAGGTGGAACAACTGAGTGAACCCACAGGATTTGAGTCTAATTCTCTACAAGAATTACCTCAGTTCACAGGGCCTTGGGAAGCTAAGTCTATTAGTATGAGAGCACCCACGATAATAGTGAGGAATGAAGAATCAGTGATCCCTAGGAACACGGAAGTGATCAAGAACACGAAAGTACAGTGTAATCTCACTCTGGAGGAATTGTTAAAGGTAAAACCAGAATTGTGGAAGCACGTAGCAAATCAATTCCCTGAGCTAGCTACCACGCCCTCTCAGAGAGGATCACATAAGAAGGTACCAGAGATACCCGTGGAAAAGATTGGAGACGTAAGCGAAGGAGAGGAAGGTAACACATATCTTCCAATAACCCATCAGGGCTACACCACGAAAGCCATCTTAGATTCAGGAGCCGGAGTAGCCATCGCTACCACCGCTTTATGGAAACGTTGGGGTAAGCCAGCACTCAGACCCACCAGGATGAAGCTACAAATGGCTGATGGACACATAGAAAAACCATTAGGCTTACTAGAAGGAATATCCCTCACCACTTGTGGTGTAGAATTTGAGCATACCTTTGCCATTTGTGACTTTGCGAAAAATCGTGCTTACGAGATGATATTGGGACGACCATTCATGCGTCAGTTGCAAATTGTACAAGATTGGGGATCTAATTCTTTGTACTTGCAACATTTAGGAGTGACTACTAAAGTCAATCTTAAAGACTATTCACACAGAGATGTACCCCCTATACAATGGAATACCATCCATAAAACACCAGTAGAGACGGAATCCGTGCACTCATTAGAATCAGATCCTTCTTGGTTGCATGAGGATACCCATTTATGGATGTGTAAAGTAGCCAAGCAAGAGGAAGAACGATTAGAAGCCAGGACCTTAGGTGCAGAACAACATCCACGAACCCTTCAAGATCCAGCCTATGCACCGGTAGTATTCCTAGATGAGGAGTTTGAACCCCATGGTTGGGCAGAGATTCTAGCAACCATGGATGTAGCCATCAATGAAGAACAATGGACACCCCACTGTGACGAGGATGGCTATGACATTTCAGTTTTTACGATAGAGCCAATCATGGGCGATGCAATTTTAGAAGAGTGTGAACCAGACACTGATGCATTTGAGGATGCGAGTGATTTTGATTTAGAATCAATTATCATGGACTCACCCTTTGCATCAGAGGAAGAATATTTCTACGAAGTAGAGACTCACACTCAGAGACACGAGGACATAACGAACGAAGTGAGATTAGCCACGGAAGTGACTACCAAGAGTGAAGGCAAGAAAAGGAAGAAGAAAGAAACCATGTCAGAAAAAGAAGAATCTTTGTTTGAAGTACCCGAGAACTTCAAGAAATATGAAATCGACGATAGAAGAATCATGGTACGAATGCCCAATAGAAAGGCGAATGATGGACAAGTATATGATAACCGAGAGAAAACCAAGAAAATAATAGTTGCCATAGAAGGAGAAGAAGAAAAATGCACCTACATAGGGCATGATCTGACGATTGAAGAAGAAGAAGAGTTAGTTGCCCTATTGCACGAATATAGAGACGTTTTTGCTTGGAGTTACAAAGATTTGAAAGGAGTAGACCCAGATATATGTTCTCATAGAATCCCTATGACTCCAGATGCGAAACCGACAAAACAGAAACCGTACACGTACAATGATAACTACGCTGCGAAGATTAAAGAGGAGATAGATCGATTGATAGAAGCAGGATTCATTTACGAAATTGAGCACACCGAATGGGTATCCCCCATTGTGGTTGTGCCCAAGAAGAATGGAAAATTGCGTGTGTGTATTAACCTTAAAAAAGTTAATGCCGCCACGATTAGAGATAGTTATCCTCTTCCTATCACGGAACACCTATTGGAAAGAGTTGCAGGCAAGGAAGTTTACAGTTTTCTTGATGGATTCTCAGGCTATAACCAAGTAGCCATTGCTCCAGAAGACCAACACAAGACGGCTTTTGCCACAGAATGGGGCATATTTGCATTTCGTGTAATGCCATTTGGCTTGACAAATGCACCCGCTACTTTCCAGCGACTCATGTGTCATGTTTTTAAGGAATTTTTACGCAAGAGCTTGGAAGTTTATGTCGATGACTTATGTGCTCATTCAAATGTAAGGCAGACACATATCCCAGAGTTAAGACAAATCTTTGACAAATGTCGAGAATATCAGGTTTGTTTGAACCCAGAAAAATGCGTTTTCATGGTCAGACAAGGCAAAATTCTAGGACACATCGTGTCAAAAAATGGAATCTCTACGGACGAGGAAAAGGTGAAGGTAATTGCAGAATTACCCAGACCAACTAATGTGAAAGAGGTACAGGCATTTATGGGCCATTGCGGTTATTATAGGAGATTCATACACATGTATGCAATCATAGCCAAGCCTTTGTACTCTCTTTTAACCAATTTTGAGTGGACAGATGAGTGTGAAAATTCATTCAATGAACTTAAACGACGTTTGTGTTCAGCACCTATATTGACAACCCCAGATTGGAGTAAGCCATTCCATGTACATGTGGATGCATCCAATTACGCCATAGGATGTGTGTTAGCACAACCCACGAATGAAGGTAACATAGATCTCCCCATAGCTTACGCTAGCAGACAATTGAACGCAGCAGAAAGAAATTACACCACGACGGAACGAGAAGGATTAGGGATGATCTACGCTGTAAAGAAGTTTAGGCACTACTTGTTGGCAAACAAGTTCAAGTTCTTTACGGATCATCAAGCCCTATTATATTTAGTCAACAAACCATGTAACACAGGACGACTGATACGTTGGTTTCTACTGCTCATGGAGTATGATTTTGAAGTGGTAGTTAGGAAAGGAAAGACGCATCTTAGAGCTGACCACCTCTCAAGATTAACCTCAGGAGAAGCTCCTCAAGGAGTAGCTGATGATCTACCAGATGCATACTTATTCAACCTTGAGATAGCACCAGAATGGGCTAAGCCTTTAGTCCCTATTCTGACATACGGACCCAAGAATCCTAGGATAAAGATCAAAGAAGGAGAGATTACCAAGTCTCAGAGATATCAAATAATGGCAGGAAGCATATATAAACAGGATAATCAAAAGATTCTTGCTTGTTGTGTAGATGAATCAGAACATGCGAAATGGTTGCAATTAGCACACGTAGGTGCACTAAAGCAACATCATTCAAAACATAGAACACTACAGACTCTGCATAGATTAGGAGTATATTGGCCTACGATGGAAGCAGATGTCTACAGGTTGTGTAAAGAATGTCAGGTGTGTTGTGAAAGACCGCCAGTAGAACATGCTACACTATATCACGTGTCTCTCACACCAGACTGGAGTGAACCTTTAGTGACTTACTTGAGGACGAACACATTCCCTCAAGGCATGACCTTAGCTCGACAACGCAGTCTAGAGCAGGAAGCTCAAGACTATTCTCTTATTGGCAATAATTTATACAAAAGAGGACGAGATGGATATTTAAGACAATGTGTTCATGAGAGCGATTATCTGAGCATACTAGAGACTGCACACCAAGGTGTTGCAGGAGGTCATTTTGGACCAGATAGGATAATCAAAGCCATTCTCTTTGCAGGATTATGGTGGCCCACTCTTCACATGGATGCTCATACCTATGTCAAGAGATGTGATGTGTGCCAAAGAACTCAGTTTCCTACTCGCAGAGACGAAATGCCATTGAAACCCATGATGGGCGGACGTGCATTTTCTAAGTGGGGTATAGACTTTATAGGACCCATTAACCCCCCTGCAAAAGGTACACATGCGGAATACATTATTGTTGCTACAGATTATCTTACGAAATGGGTAGAGGCAAAAGCCACAAAAAAGAATGATGCTCACACGACTGCAAAATTCTTATTTGAAAATGTCTTTACAAGATATGGATTGCCTATAGAGATTGTGAGCGATCGAGGCACTCACTTTCTAAACCAAGTCATTGAATATTTGTTACAGGATTTTATGGTGATTCACAAGAAATCTGCACCATATCATCCTCAGGCCAATGGTCAGGCTGAAAGCACTAACAAGATACTTTGTATCGTACTGACGAAACTCGTGAACAATAAACGTTCAGATTGGGACAAACAGCTACACCACGCTGTTTGGGCATATCGAGTGGCCTACAAGACCGTACTCAATGCAACTCCCTTTCAGATGGTTTTTGGTCAGAATGCAGTGCTTCCCTTGGACTTCTTGATACCGACCCTTAAGGTTGCACAAGAACATGAGTGGACCGGCCATGAATTATCAGCGAGAATAATGGACTTGGAACGATTAGGAGAAACCAGGCTGAAAGCAGCAGCAGGAATATACGCAGCGAAGAAGCGACAGAAAGCATATTTTGATGCACATGTGAAAGATAAAGGCCTAAAGGAAGGAGATTTAGTTCTAGTGTATACACTGAAACAGCACGCACGGAAGTTAGAAAAGCGAGGTTATGGACCTATGATCATTAACAGACTCTCGACGAGCGGAGCAGTACAGTTAGCCACCTTAGAAGGAGATATAATGCCTAATTACATTAGTGGCTGTAGAGTCAGGCTATATCAAGAACCTCTTACTGAGGATATGCTTGGACGACTCACGTTGGCAAAGAAGCGTAAGGAGGAAGAAAATAGAATACGAGCAGAAGCTCAGGCAGAAGCCATAGAACCCATTAAGTGCATGAAGCTAAGAAGACAAGGACTAGGGAGAGAACATTATAACCATCTGGAAACACCACCCAGATATCCCATGGCCATGTGTCAAGTAAAGTCAACCACTCATCCTAGCATAGTGGACAGGAGACCATTCCTTACAGTTAGGCTAGAGCACGGTAACCATAGCCAAGAACTCAGGGCTTTGATTGACTCAGGTGCTGCGACTAGTGCGATTAGATGGTCCCACTATAAGGCTTCAGGAATAGAAATGCGGCCAATTGAGGCATACCTCATAGGCCTAGGAGGCATGGAAACCCCTTGCATGGGTGAGGTGGACCTTCCTATCCTCATTAAGGACTTGACCATGACAGCGAAGCTATTAGTGTGCCATGATGACGACCTGATAGAACCCCTAATCCTTGGCCAAGATTGGCTATACGATCACTCAGTGGACCTAAATCTTAGACACGGCTCCTTACAGATTGGAACCTTAGAGCAGAAGCGAGTGATACCGCTCGACTTCCCTAACGGCATTCCGCTTGACGGTTGTGACCCTAGACCCTATGAAACGCATGCGACGGAAGACCGGAAGATCTTTAATCCGACCAGTCACGTTACATCTACACCAACCCACTCGGGCTTGGCTATAGACAGTTGTCAGTCAGAAGGACGACAGGAGATCTTCCCTGGGACTTCCTGCAAACTAGAAGAGACAGTTACCCAACAGCAAGGGCAGAAGGGCACAATCAGAGGTCAGGTGGGTTGCATCAGCGGCCAAATGAGCACGACACCCTACGGTGCTCATCCTTCTAAGCTTGTTGCGGACTGGCCTAGATTAAAGTTACAAAAGGCATCACTTCCTAATGGGCAGGTCACGCAAGTGTTGGAACTCCCTTCTTTTCCAAAGCAGAGTGTCCATCCGACCTCTCAACCCCAGCCACAACAGAGTCAACCACGACAAAGGAACCCAGATCGACGACAGTATCAGAAGACACGACCAGGAAAGCAGTTTAGGCCACCCCAAGGAAGCGGCACCAGACACATATGGGTGCCAAAAGGACAAAAAGCACTAAAGAACTCCAACCACGCAGAGACCAACAAGCAAAAGGCAGTGCAGAAGCAAAATCAGTATTCACCATCCCCTCGACCACCTTCTACAGGTCCAACCATTCGACAAATTTGGATCGCCAAGAAATACCTGACCCATAGACCCACACCCACGCAGATTTGGGTACCCAAACCATGTATCATAGCTCAACCCATAAGCCATGTAATATATAATCCTCACAAACCTTTTCATCCCTCGATACCACCACACCCGATACCACCTTTTTCCCCTCAGCAGAATCCCACCACCCATTCAAAAACTCTTAGGAAATGGATACCAAAGCGTGTCCAACCGTCTTCCCCTAACCCGTTGTCTAACTACCCCCCGACTAACATACAACCTTGTACTCAATTACTAACCTTTAAACCTTGTATAAATTCACCCACCATCATCACACATCACTCGTAAGCTCATCGCATCAAGAAATGTATGCATGATCTGAAACGTATAGGTGTCTAGAGACCTGCACTAGTGCTGCAAGAACATTGCATTCATCACATCACAGCACTTGGCTACACGGGTTACGCATCAGTTATGGAAAGGGATTGCGGTCTCACTTTAAGGGGATCATGATTAATTTCCATGCTAATGTGTTAATCTTTTGTAGCAGATCTTTCTCACTAGCGCACCAATCACCATGCAAACCGACGAAGGAACATCAGGAGCAGGCCCCAGTATAGCGGCCGTGCCTCTCAACGTGCTACGAGCAGAGTCCCACCCGACTGCTCCACCGCCGGAATTTCAGGGATTTCCAGGGCCAATGCCTATCGACAACCCACCCATGGGCTACACCGAAAAGATACACAGGAACTCTCATTGGTTTCAGGGCCTTGCAGGACCCCTTGCGGACGCGGACTTTATATTTGAATCCTCTCTGACATTTGATGACCGCACGTGGGGGAAGTACCAGTTTTTCTCCAGAGAGTTCGAAGCCCTACAAAGCACCCAGGATTTAACTCATGTTTGGGCCAGAGCAGGCTTCACAGAGTATTTCAGTGATCCTCTGCCCAAACCGGATTTTTATAGGTGCTATTATTTAATCACTACATTGCTGGCATCAGAGAATAAGGACATCCCAGGAACCTTCATATTGCCTACCCTAGTGGATGATCCACCTTACAAGAGATTTTATCTCTCTAAAGACTTAATCAGAGCAGCCATCAAGATTCATGGAACCCACACACCCACAGATCGAGAGAGATTAATTACAGAACCGATGAAACGTGGGGATGTCACGAAGTGGGAGGAGATTTCGGCCATTACACCTGAGTTGTCAAAGCCACTAAGAATATGCATGCAACATTTTGCATTTCCAGCTCAGGACAGATTTACCATGCCACACAAAAGAATATGGTTCGGATTATATTTGGCATGTACGGGACCTCAAACAGTTGATCTGGCAAGCTGGATCATAGACCAAATGTACCTGGCACAGCACAGATGGGAGCGTAAAAAAGTGCTTAACGGATGTTGTGCGCTCACTAGAATTGTGTATATGTGTTTGGCTTATGACTTGCCCATCGAGCGTGCATTAACAGGAGAGGAATTGAAGGCATTCAAGAGCACAACGAAGAAAGCTAGGAAGCCCAGTAGGACACGGGCAGGTAAGCGCATGCGAGGCACCATCCCTTGCCTCCAAGTGCCAGAGTCGCCGTCACCACAACCCTCTCCCGAGCGACCACAGACAGAAGCTGCGCCCACTGTACAACCTATTCGCATACGGTTGTCCAGACCAGTGATTACAGAGGCCACCACTAGTACCGCTGCACCCCAGGCAACTGCCACCTCAGAACCCGCCACCACAACAGCAGAAGCTCCCACCACCATTGGTGCGGAAGCGTTTTCTTTCCCGATACCACATATGGAGGCCGACCCCATAAACACGACATTTGATTTTGAGATGCCTGATGCATTCTCAAACGAATTCCAGTATTCAGAAGCACAACTGTTCTCCCAAGAATATGAACGTCCCAGCTACCCTACTACGCCGCGAGATTTGCCACAGGGACAAGCTGTGTCGGGCTCTGAAGAAGAAAGAACCGAAACAGACGACGATCAAGGCGACGATGAAGCCAGCCAGGGCTCACAAGAGGGACAGACAGATGGCCAAGGCCAACAGACTGACACACACGGCGACACCAGCACATATGAAGATGAAACTTTCGAAGCCGCAGCATACACTCTGGCCATCAAAAAATTATATCGTACCATGGAGAAAGTCTGGGCACGAAAGAAGTTAACTGAAGAGGAGAGCCAGGCATTAATTGAACAGGAACTCATCTCCGGAGGATTCGAAGACGCATATATCAGAGGGTTCAGAGAATTAGTCAAATCCGTAGGCTCACATGAAGCACTCAGGTTTTTACAAAGAAAGCAACTACCACAGTTTGATCCCCGCCGAGTGCGACTACTCTCAAAACCTGGGGAGTATATTCGTGTACCAACAGGAGCCCAATCTTCAGCACAAGCCAGGGAGGCACGCCTCGCCCCCGAACGTTCATTAACCGCAGAAACCATCCTTGTAGATTCGCCACCCCGTACCACCATTGTACATACCACTACTATCCTCGAAATAACATCCACCCCTTCGACTCCTCTCTCACCTCATCTTTCACCAACCCATCCCGTATCACCCGCACACCCACCGGCTTTCCCCACATCCACACCTGTACAAAGCAACATAGCCACAACCTCTTCCTTACCCATTCATACCACCCTGCCCACACCCAACCCTCCGCATCCATATGTTAACCCCTTCACCCCTTCATCCTTCCCAGCGTTTCCCCCACCTCTAAGACCCCCATTCCCCTTCCTAACCCCACTAACCTTCTCACCAGTCTCACCTCCCCAGCCTACCATAACCCCTATTTCCCCGTTTCACCAAGCTGTTCCAACCATCCCCCCTGTAAACTACTCTACGTTTGTAAATCCCGTATTCACACCTACACAACCACCCACAATCACACCACTTTTCACAGTCACAACACTAAACACGTCCAATGGCATGGACATATCACCATCCACCTCACCACCACCCACTCCACTCACAGCACCCTCATATTTAGGCACTTCACAATTTTCCACAATCACCACTGCATCCACTGTCCCAACCCCACTCCCCATTCCCACTGCATCTACTCCCACTACATCCTCATTTAGCACTTCACTACTACTATCACCCACCATAGACACCGCATTTCAACACATGTTCGCATGCATGACGCAAGTCCGCGATGAGTTTGCATCACTCGGCACCAACTATCAACAGCTGCAGAAAACGACGAACGAATTACAAACGCAGCTTAATTTGTTATCAATTGAGAACGCCTCACTGAACAGCCGATACCAAGATTTACGAGAGGCCTATCACAAGTTAGAACTAGAAAGTGAGGAAAAAAGCAAAGAGGCCACCGCGGATTTAGATAACCTACTTAGAGCCCAGACTGTCCGCAATGCAACGCTCACTAGAAATATGGGCTTACTAAGAAGACACTTAGCCGCAGCAAAAGAGGAGAACCAGCGACTCCAAGAGCAGAACAGAGAGAACTTGGAAGCGGCTTTAGATCATCCAGAACAGCCACTAAGTCCGAGCAGATTCAAGGCAATCCCATCCGAGTCGATGCGGATGCTGCTAGACGACCATGTCAGATTGCTCGAGGACTATGATCGTATGAACGAAGAACATCAAAAGTTAAAGGAAGATCACAAACTGCTACAACTTAGAGAACCAGCAACACAACAGGTACCAGTAGCAGCGGAATTACCAGCGCCTGTGGACCCTGCCCCTGAAGTTTTAGAGGAACTCAACGCACTCCGGGCCCAGGTAACAAATCTTGAATCTAGGATTGCCATCTATGAAGCACCACCAAGGCCAGACTCCCCACCTGAGCTACCAGCTGAGGAAGAAACCGTCACTATCCCGGTGGAGGAGACATTCGAAGAGGCATATGAACCGATACCCATCCCAGGCGGACGTGTCACGGCCGAAGGCCAGATGACCTACGAACTACCTACCCCCGCGTGGATGAAGACAGTTGAAGAACTCGGAACGACACACTCGGCCAGAGTAGAGGCACAGCTACATGCCATGGCCATAATTGAAGAGAAAATTTTACAATCACCATTCTTTGCTCAAATGGCCCCGCGACGATACATATCTGGGCATGAGCTTCAGTATAAACCATACTTCATGTTAATGGCAGAATATCAGTTAACCATAGAGAAAGAAACCGGCATGAAACCAACGCATGCCACTCAATTCGAGCCAGAGGACTTGCCACCAAGGGCGCAGAGAGGTGAAATCCTTCAACCAGACTGGCGCAAAGATTTATTGCAAAATTATCCAGAGATGATGAGCACGTGGGTAAAAGCGCCGCTTCACTTAAAATTTAATCCGTGCTGGGGACCAGTACCACGACGCCGCTCTTGTACTGCCTTCGCTATAAAGCTACAAAACAATAAGCAGTGCCAAGACTGGTTGAACTATCCCTACTTCAAGCCACCAGTCGCGTTACCCACAGTAGGCTACATGATGGCGACGATCCGCCACTGGCTCCCTCGATTAAAACATATGGATGATATTGCCGCGCACATGACTGTCAAAATCTTTGACATGATGCAGATGGTCTTTAAAGTCTTCCGGCGCATCAAGGCTCCCCATGTTAACACCCCGGGCTTTGAGCATGGCAACTTTGATTTAGTCTATGATATGAGCACAACGCCATCGCTACGGGTGTGTTACGCCTGGCACTGCAGGATCAAATATCTACCGGCATGTTACAAGCAAACATTCGAAGAAATGTTCACCACCGGTTTTTGGGAGTACCATTCCGAAGTATTCATAAGCAGGCCCACACACTTATTGCAATTATTCGCCTGTGAACGAATGGTGTACTCCACACATTATCAGCTCCCACCACCAGACGAGCCGCAACCTATCGACTGGGAGAAACTCGAGGCTGATCTAGCCCGAGGTATTCGTGTATCAGAGCACACCCTCGCTCAAGACCTCCTACAGAATTACATCCGGCAGACCTCACAACAAGGTTCTGTCAGGGACGACAGAAGCGAGAGGGAGGGGGGTGTTGGAAGCAGTCAGAGGCACAGACGCCACGGAAGCATGTGAAGACGAAGCAGGGAGCCAGGCGGATCAATTTTTTAAACAAATATATTTCTTATTAATTCTCCAAACATTCAACAGTGATTATTATCACTAATTGTAACATATGTATCATAAGAAAACCCCATTTTGTAATCCATAGCTCCATTTTGTGCAAGCTGAGGAGTCCTCGAGCTTGAGGAGCTTAGGTAGAATGCGCGTACCAATTTTCGTTATTTTTAGACATCGTTTACCCTTCCAAATAGCATCTAGGACCTATTTTTTAACTAGGCCGGTCACTAGATGTGAAACCGGTCAAAACTAGTCTAGAAACTATAAAAAGAGCTAGAGAGCTCATTTTTGAGGTGGGTTCATTTTGGTTAGTGTGAGCATAGAGCTAGTTTGAGCTTGTAAGAGCATTCTTGAGTAATAGAGTTAATTTCCCACCTTCCATTGTGTCTTGCTTGTCTCTTCATTGCGTGTGTGTATGTGTGTGTGCATCTTTGGTGCTTCTCACCTTCACTCTCACATCATCTCACGTTCACGATCTTCATATCACTCCTACCTCTCCCTCGGATTGACATTAAGGAGGTGAAGCTTCTTAACGTGGTGCTCACCATTGTGCTAGAGCAACAACGGAGTTACAAAAAAAAAATGTAATAAAAGATATAGATGACTCTTTATGGGCAAGCCATAGGGGTTTTTGGGTACATATGAGAAAATAAACGAAAGATATTGGTGGCCAAGAATGTATGTACATATTTTGTCTTATGTTGCATCATGTAAACAATGTCAAGTGCATTCATCTCTTAAACATCGTGATGCATTACTACCTACCTATCCACCTATCATACACTATAAATGGGTTGTTGACTTAGTGACCATGCCTTTAGGAGTTAACAACATGCATTATATCATAGTTTCTAGGAAGGATATCACTAATCATGTTGAAGTTAAAGCTCTACATACCAAATTTATGGGAAATGTATGTAAATTTGTGCTAGAAGATGTGTTTTGTAGATTTGGTTATGTAGAAAAATTTCTAGCTGATCATGGAGAACTTGATGCACAAGAAGCTAGAGATTTTTTTCAAAAGCATGGAATCCGATTAGCATTGATCATAGCATATAATCTCGAAGCGAATGGAAAAATAGAGAGAGGTCATTCACCAATAGTGAAAGCTTTAGCTAAGGCTTGTGAAGGGAAAATTAATCGATGGCCAAAATATTTACTGTTTGCTTTATGGGTTGATTGTATGACTTGTACACGCACAACTCGTTATATGCCTGTGGAATTAATGTGTGCACAAAAATCCATATTTCCAATTGAAAGAAATGTGTTATCATGGTTTTCTTTATCTTGGACTACTAATATGTCAAGAGAGGAATTGTTATGTGTGAGATTGCAACAGTTGGAGAAAGGACAAGAACAATTGAAGGAAGCAAAAGAAAAGCTAAAAAGATCAATGATAAATAACAAGATCTACTTTGATAAAAGAAATCGTCTATGGCCTAAGAAGATTCAAGAAGGCGATTGTGTGTTAGTTTATAATAGTTCATTTGACTCATAATATGAAGCAAGAAAGAAATTAATGAAATGCTTGTCTAGTCCTTACATTGTAATGGAAGTAATTGAAAATAACACTTATGTCTTAATGGAGTTAGATAACACTGTGTTCAAAGTACCTTTTGCAAGAAAAAAAAGTGAAACTCTTAAAAAAAAAGATGATGAATCTATGAAAATCTAGAAATATTGATGGAATCATTGACTAATGAAGAGAATGAAGATCAAGACGATATGATTGAAGTAAAATTTGATTAATCAGGTGGTATTTCTTCTTTTCTGTTTATATATATTTGCGTTTTCATTGCACTAAAATTTTGCATTCATTTTTACAAACTTAAAATATTGGTTTATGATAGTTTCAAATGTCATGTGCAAATAATTGACTCAAGTAAGAATGCACTTACTTGACCTTTGTTTTGAAGTTTTACAAATACAATTAAGATTGGATAGAACAGATCAAATTTGTAGCTCAAGTAGGACAATGGATTTGTTGCATATAAATCAACACATGTTTATGTATAAATACATATAAAAAAGAAATCTTAGTTTTTGCTTTTGCATGCATCTATATCCTCAGCTCAGAATAAGGGGTCAAGCCTTTCCCCTTGAAACAAAAAAGGTGCAAAGTTACCATGGATGATTCAAAACATCAAGAAATATCAGAAACATAAAAATGTAGAAAAGACATGAAAATCTAGTTGTGAAAAAACTTCTAGTTTATTTGGGCAAACCAGGCACTTGTATGCATGAGGAGAATTAGTTGTATTTCAAGGATTTGTATGAGTGCATTATATGTACTTATTTATATGAAATAATGAGTGACTTTGAACAAGCGGATAAGGGAATTTGTTCTTGAAAATCAAAACCAAGTTTGTAATTTTCTTTGAAACTTAATGCCAAGTAAGTGTTGCATGAAATGGTTATTAGTTGAAACATGGGTTTGATTTTATCATATTCCACGAAAAAAGAAATTTTCACTTGCATTCAATAAGCATAATTTGATAAAAAATTTTGAATTCAATTTTGGTCACAAAGAAGTTTTCATGTTGCTTTTATGTTAATTTTTAGGATTGGCCCATCGAGGACGATGTGCACGTTTGGTAGGGGTGAAATGTCATAGAGATTAACTGCTCTACATAATTTTAAAATTAAACCTCAATCACAGGTTCAATAAAAATAACTGATCAAATTCTATGATGGTGCTCAATAATTATAAACATCAAATTGAAATTGAACTCTTAACTTAGACATTCCATATTGTCTCAGTCCTTCCAAATTGCACTTGGATGAGAAGACTAGGATGAACAAATTGGTGACGATTTTTTAGAAGGCATAGATGGTGATGACGCATCTCTAAAATAAGAGATTAACATCTATAAAAAGTGGAAGCTCCACTCAAATCAGGCATACATCTTTTTTGGATCGATTTTGTGTTCTGAACCCAATTCCATATGTGATTGATCTGACAATAGTCATTTTCTGACATTGATTCCAACCATGCTATGAGGACAAACACCGTTTTTTTATGACAATTCCAACCATGCCCGTGAGAAACAATGCAAAGATTGACTTCGACTATGATGCTAATACTCATCCGAGTATGCTCGACTTCGACTATGACACTATACTCATCCGACAATGCCCATCAATGTTCTGACTTTTTGAAATGCCTCCAACAACTCTCTCCCAAATCTGGCACTGCGCTTTGGAGTTTATTCAACTTCATCTATTCTCTAACGACCAATTCATATGTTTGATGTTCATCCATGCCCGCATTTGGTGTTCTTTGACTCGTATGACTATGATAGTTCTCTTTGACAACCTCCACATTTTCTATGCAATAGCTTGCCCTTGATTTTTACACCTCTGCCATGGACATTGATTCTTAAATCTTTAACAACCACCAACCACTTCAATCATTTGAAGAATTCTCAAAAAGGACGAACAAGACTTTGATGACCTCTGATGAACGAAGGTCTCCTCTTGTATAATCGGTTGAGGGGAGTGATCTATAAGTTCGTAATGCAAATTAAATTTGGTGTTCATGATGTTGTATCCATAGCACATAGTTTCACTTATTCAGACTTTAGTTGAGAATTCATTGATTTTTTCCATATTTTGCTTAAAATTGTAATTATTATCAAAGAATTTTTAATTGAAAAGATCAATTTGATTGATGATGGATGTGCACATTGATAATTCCAAGTGCAAAGTCATTCCATTCACCCTTGTGCAACCTGATTTAGCTATGCTCTTACCTTATGAAGTTTATGTAAATAAAGATTTTATTGCTAATGTTCTACTTCCAAGTGCTAGAGTATGCCCAACCAAGCATAAATGTGATTCACTTGACTTTGCCTAAAGCGCCCTGCATGCACCATCATTTGGAACTGGTAGTTGGAGTTGATTCGCCCGATTGCAAGCGTTCACGACAATGCATGATTAATAATATTTTCCTTCATTATCAGGTTTTTGTTCTTGTTATCTTTGATGAAATACTTGTTTAAAGTAGGAATGAAAGTGAGCATGAGAAGCATTTAGAAATACTTTTTTGCTTGTTATGTGTTATATGTTAGAACACACTTTATGCCGATCCTAAAAAGAGTTACTTTTTCCAAACGAAACTAGAATATCTAAGGCATATCATTTCTAGTCAAGAAGTGCATGTAGACCCAAAGAAAATCAAAGTAATTATAAAAATGGCATGTACCTCAACTAGTTAATGATGTATGCTCTTTTCTTGAGTTGGCTACTTTTTGTAGAAAGTTTTGCTTATTTAGATCTTCGCCTTACTTTATTATTGAAAAAAAAAGAAAAAATTTAATGGGGGTTACCAACAACAATCTTTTGAAAAACTCAAACATCCACTTTTACATGCACCCTTTTTCTAGTTACTTGATT
Source organism: Ceratopteris richardii (assembly GCA_020310875.1). NCBI lineage: Eukaryota > Viridiplantae > Streptophyta > Polypodiopsida > Polypodiales > Pteridaceae > Ceratopteris > Ceratopteris richardii. Next base: position 34,360,255 of record CM035443.1, on the reverse strand, counting down.
TTGCACAGCCTTTTCATGTAGTTATAGATGCTAATGGTTCATGTATAGGTGCATTCTTAATGCAAAACAATTATCCCATTGCATTTGGAAGTAGGAAACGTAAACCCTTTGAAAAAAAGTATAGCACGTATAATAAGAAAATTTTAGCTATTGTGCATGCTTTAAAAATTTAGAAACATTACTGCCACTCTAACACAATGGTAAGTACCAACGTGAGGAGATCCACCTCATAATTATCAACCCATGGAGACATGATGACTAGTATGATAACTGTGAGCAAGTGAAGGTGCAAGTGCATGAGTGAGAAGCACACGAGCATGCACACACATACACACACACATGCACACAAGGCAAGACAAAGAGTGGAATCTATTAGCACGCTCCAAGAAAGTATACAAAGCTCAAAACTAGCTGCAATCTCCAACTAGCCAACCTAAAAAATGAGCTCTCTAGCTCTTTTTATAGTATTTGACTAGGTTTTGACCTTGTTTAGACCTAGTGTGCGGCCTAGTTAAAAATTAGTTTCCTACGCTATTTTGGAGGCTCAAACAAGCTCCAAAAATTATGAAAATTGGTACATAGATACTTCTAATACTCCTCAAGCTTGAGAACTCCTTGGGTTGAACAAAATTGAGTAGGAATAATGGAAAATTACATTTAAAATGGTGTGAAGTGACTAAAATCATTGTTTGGGAAATATTTATCCATGAAAATTTGTGTGGCCTACTTGCCGGATCTGCGTTGACTACTTTGCCTACTTAATCCTACTTGTATCTCCCTTTGTTCTTGCTCCCTTTGGTGGCTTCTCTATCTCGTAAGGCCCTGACTACCCTAGGGGCTACCAACACCCCCCCTCTCACATCTATCATCCCTGATAGACCCTTTTTGTCGGGAGTGCTTTATGTAATACTCGATGACATCGGTGGCAAGGTGACGTTCTTGTATGCGTAGGCCTCATGCCAAGTCTGCCATCATTTGATCCTAATCAATTGGACTTAGAATTTGTAGATGTGGCAAGTGTAACTGATCTGCATGTATGGCTTGTTCCACTACAAAGAGATGTAATAAATGTGTTGTTCTCGAAATGAAAATTTCAGAATGATATTCCTAGAACCCGGTAGAGAACCTTTCTGCAAAAGTCTACTTGTAGCAAGCAGGTAGATATTTGATTCATGCATGCCATGCATATATTGTGTTGGCGCAGGGGGTTTGGCTCATGTCATATACCAAATCTCGATTACCTTCAGAAAATCTCGAGGGCTGAAATGTATGGAGCTTGAATCTTTCAAAAGGTCTTGAATACTACCGTCATGAGCTTGAAGATCTTCATACACATCTATGCAGTAATGTCTACTACATTCTTAACCATGTAGACCAATGACGTATGGTGGAGATCATATAGGCAATGGTGAGTGGCCCTCGGGGTGGTAGATCATCAGGCTCAAATTGAGTGGCAAATGTGGGCTCTTTCCTTGTATGCCTTTTAATCTCTACATTATAGTTGGCTTACAATACAAAGCAAGGCTTATATTGCGTTTTTGATGTGGTGATAAGACGTTGATGGGATAGGTTCCAAAAATAAGAGGACCTAAGAACCGTTTCTTCTAGATTGGAAAGGGACTTGACTCTTGCATGGCCACTCTATCATCGTGGGTTCGTCCTATTTTCTCTACTCTCTTGAGCCAATCTGGGACTTCTATCTTGAAGGTGTCATGAACCTCAGCTGTGACACACCCATCGGGTACTGGCATCGACTCATACGGTTCTTCGAAACTTTCTTTGACCAGAATCTCCACCATTGTTTCAGGTTCTACTTCTTCAATTGGAGATGGTGGCCATTCATAAGGTAGTAGGCACACTAGGAATTCTTCACCCTATTTCCTTAAGGCTTCCAGTTCCTCCATAGGCTGAGGAAGAATGGCTGACTAAGGAAGTTGTATACTTCCTTGCCTGCTACCCTCTCTAATAGATGTTTAGTGATAGGAAGCAGATAACTATCTCTAATTGTGGCAATGTTAACTTTCTTCAAGTTAATGCAAACATGTAGCTTGCCATTCTTTTTGGGCACCACGACAATGGGGGATACGCACTCTATGTGCTCAATTTCATAGATGAGTCTAGCTTCTACCAACTGATCTATCTCTTCCTTGATATTGGCAACATAATTGTCATTATATGTGTATGGCTTCTACTTAGAGGGTTTGGCATCTGATTTCATGGGAATCATATGTGAGCATATGTCAGGGTCTGATCCTTTTAAGTCTTTATAAATCCATGCAAAGACATTTCTGTATTCTCTTAACAAGGCAACCAGCTCTTGCTCCTCGTCCTCTATCAAATCATGTCCTATGTATGTACACCGTTCTTCACCTTCTTCTATGGTCACAACAATTTTCTTTGTGGTTTCTTTGCTATCAGGCCTCTCATGTTAATGCTTCACGTTTAGGCATCCTTATCATGACTCTCATGTCTTTTATCTCATACTTCTTGGAATTTTTAGGGACCTCTGTTGGAGTTAGACGTCTGCAAAAGCACCCGAACAACCCAAGGAAGAAGAAGAAGCTTGGAACACAACACACAATACTGAATGAATTACCACTAGAATGTACAAAGATAAGTAGCCCGTTAGGGCAATGGACATATATACAAGCTGGGGGAAAAAGACCTCCTAAAGAGGGAAAAAATTGCCCCAGTAGTCCTAGTGTGTTCACACACATCACTACCTAAATATATCAACAAATCCCCCTTGGGAGTGATGTGGTGAACAAGGAGTTGACACTCATGTATAAGGAAGTGCCAAGCTATGTGGAAATCACTCCACAAAATGAACTAAGCCCAAAGCTTTGTAGAAAGCTTCAAACGTCTCCCTAGGCAGAGCCTTCGTGAAAAGGTCTACAATGTTCTCCTGCGTGGGCACATATGCCAAGCTAATCTTCCTAGGAAAGAACCTCTCCCTGACATAATGATAATGCACTTCAATGTGCTTAGTGTGAGCATGGAACACTGGGTTCCTCGCAACTGCCAATGCACTCTGACTGTGAGTGAAGATGGTGGTGGCAGAAGACTGACCAACACCCAAATCAGCCATAAGGTGTCTGAGCCACACACACTCAACAATCGCTATGAAAGCTATCCTATACTCAGCCTCACAACTGGAAGTGGCCATAGTAGGTTGCTTCTTGCTCAACCAAGATATACATGAGTCTACCAAGCATGAAGCAAAAGCCACTAGTGGACACACGAGTGTCATAGCAACCAGCCCAACCAAAGTCAGAAAAAGCATGCAAATCTAGGGGTAGTGATCCCCCCTTGGGATACAACAATGCAAGTAACCAAGTACCACTCAAGTAATGAAAGATGCGCTTAACCGCTTGCCAATGCTTGACTCCAAGGCAATCCATAAACCTGCTCATCTGTGAGACAACAAACTAAATATTTGACTGAGTAAAGCATAAGTAAATCAAGCATCTAATAGCCTGCTGATAGAGAACAACATGAAATGCATCTCCAGCATCATGAAGACTCAGTCATAAACTTGTCTCCATAGGAGTGGCAATAGGTTTACAGTCTTCAAGGCCAAAACGTTGCAATAATGTGTCAATATATTTCGTTTGACACAAAGCCATTCCACCATCAACGTACATAAATCGAATGCCCAAATAGTGATGCAAATGCCCCAAATAAGACATCTCAAATGCGGCATGCAAATCAGCCTTAAAATCAGCAATATGCTTCTCAATAGGACCAGTGAGCAACATGTCATCAACATAGACAACAATGATCAGAAGCACATAATTAGCACGCTTAACATATAAGGTGCTCTCAGTTCGACTGTTCTCAAAACCATGTGCAATAAGATAGGCACGTATCTTCTCATACCAAGCACGTGGTGCTTGCTTTAAACCATATAATGCCTTCTTTAACCTACACACGGTTTTCATGCCCTTTTGCACAAAGCCACAAGGCTGAAAAACATACACTTCTTCATGCAAGTCACCATTCAAAAATGCAGTTTTAATGTCCAACTGATGTACATTCCAACCATGATGGGCTGCAGGTGCACATATGCTATGAACAGTAGTCATACGGCATGTAGGTGCAAAGGTCTCATCAAAATCAATGCCTCTTTCTTGTGCATAACCCTTTGCAACAAGCTTAGCCTTATACCTGTAAACTATACCACATTAAAAATGAACCTTGAATGGGCCTTTTAGATTAAGGAGTGATTAGTGATGGACCAATCAGAAGAGGGTGGTGGCCACAGTCTATGCCCTATAAAACACTAGGCTGAAGGGTGGAGAGGGGACATATTTATCCCTTATTTAATGAGTTGCCTTTAGAGAGAGAAGGAATCTCGTAACTCAGTTGGGCCCAAAAATTCAAAATTTCTAAAAAGTTAAAAAACTCATCATAACACCTGAAAATGGACTCCCCATTACTTTTTTGGGATGAAAAGTACTCTTTTTGACCCCAAATTCAAAATCCGTGCATGTTTTGAGCTGAAAAATATGAGTTTTTTCAAAAACACTCAAAAAAGAGTTATTTCCCTCCTAAACCTCACATTTTCATACCCAGGTCCCAAAAAGTCATCTTTTCCCACTACTTTCACTCTGTAGCACACCATTGAAGCTCCTGTTTCTACACTCCAACCTACCTGCATCTCCTATCTCGAATTACTATTGTAGCTTGAAGACCTTTAGCTTCAATGGCAACATCTAAAGCTTCTAAGCGACCGAAAGATGAAATCCTCACATTAAGATGTCACAATATCAAAGCCACAGATGGACAGTGGCTATCACATGAGTACTCCAAAGGTGCATGGGTGTACATGCAACCCTCTAGAGTTGGGCCTCATCGAGTTAGAGATCGTGGAAACTTAGATCTTCATTGGGAGGGAAAGTTACTTGGCTTCAAGAAGCACAAAGACAATGGGATGATTGCTATTGTACAACATGTTTTTACAATGGCAACTATGAAACTTGAAAAATCTAGTAGTATGAGATATCCTGTGAATCGTAAGTATTACTCTACAATATTTTATGTTTTCTTGTCTCGGATATATTTATGAACTATTTAGATATGTTTTTGTTTGTTTTAGATATATTTCCTTCTACTTTGGTGGAAGAGCAACCACTTCATAGTCTTACAGGTACTTTCTAGGCATTGCATGCAGATGTTGGTGCACTAGTCTTTCCAAATATATCTCCTGCTCAACTTTACCATGATAGAGTTTTCTTTTACACACATAGATATGTTGTATCCTCTACAATGAGTGGTTTTGGAAGGTTAGAGAGAATTGAAGTACATTCTCTTCTTAGCTTGGAGTGGCCAAAACCTGATATATGGTCTGTATCATCTTTGAAGCAAAAGATGGTAATGGATTGTAGCTCAGTGATGAGTAGCACCTCCTTTAATGTCAATCTGGGAAGACATGAGGATGGTATGAAGACCTCGAGCAAGTGGAGGCACAAGTGCGTGAGTGAGAAGCACACAAGCATGCACACACATACACACACACGCGCACACACGGCAAGACAAAGAGTGAGAAGCAATGGAGTTCTTAGATTACTTTCAAAAAGCTCTTACAGGTTCCTTTCAATTACGATCCAACCCAAAAATGAGCTCTCTAGCTCCTTTTATAGTTTTTGACTAGCTTTGGCCCTGTCCAGACCTAGTGTCCGGCCTAGTTAAAAATTAGGTTCCAAGGCTTATTTGAGGGCTCAAACGAGATCTAAAAAATACGAAAATTGGCAGGTAGATACTTCTAAAGCTCCTCAAGCTCAAGGACTCCTTGGCTTGCACAAAATGGAGCTACAAAAATATGAAGTGGTATTTACAATGGTGTTTAGTGATTAAAATCACTATTTGTGTAGGGATTTTCTCTGTTGATTTGTCATACACCTCTTTGAGCTCCCTACTTGCTCTTTCTTCTTGTGTGCTCAACTCCTTGATGTCTGAAAAATTTAGATGGCCTACTTGCCAGATCTTCTTTGACTGCCATGTCTGCTTGTGCTGTCCCTTCGCTCTGACTCTCTTCGTCTTGTGGCTCCTTCGGTTCCCTGACTGCTGCCAACACCCCCCCCACTCTCGCGTCTGTCGCCCCTGATAGACCCTTGTCTAGAGGGTTTTTGAACATAATATTGGACGACATCGGAGGCTAGGTGGTGTTCTTCGAGTCGTAAGCCGCGTGCTAGATCTGTGAGCAAATCATCCCAATTCACAGGTCCGGGAACATCTGGATGAGGCACCCTCAATTGTTCTGAGTGAATAGTTCTCTCCACAGCAAATAGTTGGAGGAGATGTGATGGTCTAGGTATAAAGATTTCGGAGTGATATTCCCAGAATCCTGTGATGAACATCTCCTCAAATGTCTGTTTAAAGAAGGCTGGGAGGTACTTGATTCTGGCGTGCCAAGAATATATTACTTCAATGGAGGGGGTGGTACTCATATCGTACACCAGATCCTGGTTTCCTGTCACAAAGCCTGCTCCTGAGAAGTGGGGGTCCTTAATATTCTTAAACGTCCTGAAAGTGATCAGCATTAATTCAAATATTTTCATACACATCTGGGCCATCACATCGGGATTATTGCGTAGCCGAATGCTCCAGTGACGAATTGTAGAAATCATGTAGTTCACCGTGGGGGGTCCTCGTGGAGGTGCTAGATAAACGTAATTTAACCATTTTGCGCAGGCTTTGATGTCTCTGACGGCAATAGTGAATTCAGGCCAGGTGCGTCTTCGAAGAACTGGAACGTAACAAGGATTATATTTAATAAACAACGGCATATTATTCCAGGTTCGGACCATCTCAGGATATGTTTCCAAAAGCCTGATCCTCCAGGTGGGTTGATGGATGGACCCACGCTTAGCACTTTCCAGTATATCGTCTGGACCAAATTGTGTAGCAAATGTGGGAGGCTTGCCGCATTGTCGTTGAATCTCGGCGTTGTAATCGGCCAAAAGTATGCAGTATGGCACATATTGGTCATTATTGGTGCCGATCCATCTATGATGAGACATGCTTCTGAAATATTCTGACTTTATGACAGTTTCTTCTAGGTTTGCTAGTGATTGGATCTGAATGGCCACCCGTTCTTCGTAGGTGTTCGCTGTCTTTTCCAGTGTCTGAAGCCACTCGGGTGCTTCCACTTCCAAGGTGTCTAGTCCCTCTGAGGTTCGTTGCCCTCCTGGCATTGGCATAGGAACATATGGTTCCTCGTACGAATCATCTACCTCAATGGGAACCAAGTCTTCTGGCTCAGGTTCAATAACTGGAGAGGGTTGCCTTTCATACTCTAGTAACTTTTTCTGGAGCTCAACCACCTGCTCTGTCAATGCCTTCACGTCCTCTGAAGTCGAGGTCGACTCTATTACTTTGGTTGGAGCCTCCTGTTGCTTGAGCTGGCCACGCAGCTCATCACGTTCCCTTTCCAACTCATCATGAGCATCTAATAGATCTGCATAGCTTTCTAAGATGGTCTTCATTGTCTCTGAAGGTACGGCTTTAAACTGCTCTGGTTCAATTTCGTGGGGAGATCCTTCCATTGCCGCTTCCAGATTCTCTTCATTTTGTTTCTGCAGTCTCTTGTTCTCTTCAAGTGCTGTGGCCATATGTTTCCTGAGTAGCATCAAGTTACGTCTGACTCGTAGGTTATCGGCCTGGTATACTTCGAGCAAGGCTTCTAGTTGTTTGACGCCTGATTCTTTCGATGGTTGGGGTGCCTCCAGTAGTGTTTGGTGAGCGTGCTCAAGCGTTGTATAACGTTGATTCACATCTGCATTTTCCTCTTCAAGACTTGTCAGTTGCCTTTGTAAGTTCTTGTGATTTGTTGTCAGTTGTTGATACCGGTCGTCAAGAGCTCTGTACTCATTCTGAAGCTGATATACACATTGATTTAATGCTAGAAATATACTATTTACATTAAATGATGCAGGGAGAGGTGAAGATGCAGGGGGACTGGGGGCGGGAAAGGGAGTTGTGAATGATGTGGCTGCAAGTGGAGTTGTGGGTGGAGGGGGTATGGGAGACGGAGGTTGCATGGGGGGAGGGAGCGGTGCAGTGGCAGGAGATGTTTCCATAGTGTCAAATGTTTGAGTGACCGTGTAGATGGGGATCATGGGTGGGATTGTGGTGGTAGTGGACGTGGTGGTGATAGTGTCATGTGGTGGAGCGAGTTGTGTAGTGAGAGTTGGGGAGGGTGGTGACAATGGTGCTTCCTGATGTTCGTCTGCTTGCGTTGTATCTCCTGGTGCTGATACGTTGATATGAATTTGTTTCCCGGACCTCATGGGACGGGCGGGAACTCTTTTCTCAAATCGGTGAATGTAGGCCATTGCCTCATGAATGGCCTCATCCAATCCTACTGCATCTGCATGTAGGTTGATGGACTCGATGAACATATCATCCACACCTTCCTCTGCCAGCAATTGGTTCATGAGTTTCTTGCCTGCTTCAAGTGACATTTTATGCTGTTCTTGAACTAGCTGCATGGTTCGATATAGTCTTTTTATTTGTGCCGAATACGCGGGGGCACTTGCTAACTCTGAAAGTTCATCATACTCTTGTTCTTCGTAGGCTTCTTCCTCTTGTTCGGTCTCTTGTTCATCTACGTCGACTTCTACCACTTGCGGTCGGGTGGGGGCTGACGTTGTTGTATGGGTTTGTGGTTCCTGAGCTCGCTCTGTTTCCGTTTCGAGATTAGAGTCGTAGATTAGCCTAGCCACTTCTTCATCAGTGAGATCATTGAGAGTAAAGCCCCGTGGAAATTCCAAGACCGATGGGACGGGTGGAAACACCAGATTGGGTCCCTTTGTACTTGGTCTTGGTAGCCGAATGGTGAATGGTCTAATGCGTCGTGTCTGGGGAGGGGTAATTTCTGGTGTAGTGGTGGCTCCCCTTGGTTGAGCGCAGGGTAATTGGACTCCCCCTCTCATCTTCTTTGATGGAGGACCTGCCGCTGATAGCCTTCTCTGGAACTCCTGGGCCCGGGACCATACGAGTGCCCGCTGAATAGACACGTCATAGGCTAGACATCGATAGATTATTTTGGTCAGAGCACAACACCCGTGAAGCACATTTTTCTGCTTCTTGTTCCACCGTTGATGGGCTAGGTGGATCTGATCTATGATCCAATGTGGTACGTTGATAGGGAGGTTTTCTGTCTCTGCCAAATACAAGCTAAACCATATCTTCTTTGGGGGCATGGTGAATCTTTCCTGGGCTGGAAAAGCAAAATGCTGCATGACGGTCCGTAGGTGAAGAGCGATGGTCGGTGTCATTGCTACCATATCCTTCAGCTTATTGAGATCTTTATGTTTCATTCTGCCTGGAACCATTGTTTCCTTTTCAGTAGGAATGTGCATACCATACATGCCCAATGCTTCTCGTACCAGATTGAGGGTCAGTTTGAATCTTTTAAGTTCGTGGCCCGGCAACAGTGAGGGTAACACAAAAGTGCTGTCGCCTCCCTTGGCCCTGCTAGGAGTGATGGTACTGATAAGATAAACAACGTAAGAAATCTGGCTTCGGTAAGTGGGCCCTGAAATAACTGTCCAGGCCAGCTTTGGTCCATACTGCACGCATTACTTCGGCGTTCTGATAGCTCTCAAATTCGCGCGTGAAAAAATGGTAGCGTCCCCATTTACCATTAAACTCCAATTCAGCTTCCCAAAAATAGGTTCCATCACCCAATGGTCCTGCAACATCACTGAACCAATGAGCGTGTTTGCCCACTTGAGAGGTGTGCCCCTGGGGAGGATCCTGAACTGGGAGTACATGCACAGCTTGAAGTTCTTGCGGTCTTTCGGTGAGATTTGGTTCGAGGAGGAGTGTTTCTATATCCACAATCTGTGCGCTGGATCCGGCGTGAGAACTGGCACCTCCGGCTTCTGCCATGGCCCTGCTTGCTTGTTGGTTCTGTGAGAATATAGAACCATGTGTTAACATTGTAATGGACAGAATAAACCCGTCGTTGTCCCCGTTACAACATTAACATGAGGTAGATGATGAGTCAGTGGTCAGTGAGTGCACAATGACAGTGTGTGTAGTTAATGCCTGGATAGTCCTAGGAGCTAGATGAAAGATGCACTGTCTGACTAATGCACTTAGTAAGTGGCGATGAATTCACAGATTGGGGTCGGGGGGTTTATTACAAGTCTTAGGTTGCCAAACACCATGGATGGCTTTTGGTATTGGTTTTGTGGAGATTCGGGAGGGTTGCATGAGTAGTTCTACTCCCTGCCGCTGCCCTCAGTCTTGTTTCTCCTAATTGTTCAAGGTCAAAAAGTCTAGAGGATAGTTCATGACCCGTCCATTCGTGCTCTTGTGCTACTTTCAATGTAGGTATTAAGAAGTCCAAAGGTAGCACGGCGTTTTGGCCAAATACCATCTGAAAGGGGGTGGCTTGGAGTACCGTTTTGTAGGCAACTCGGTATGCCCAAACAGCATGGTGTAGCTGTTTGTCCCAATTAGAGCGTTTATTGTTCACTAATTTCGTCAATACATTGCATAAGATCTTGTTGGTGCTCTCAGCCTGGCCATTTGCTTGAGGGTGATAGGGGGCAGATTTCTTATGAACTACCAAGAATTCTTGGAGTAGATTTTCAATCACTTCGTTCAAGAAGTGAGTGCCTCTATCACTCACTAGCTCTATAGATAGCCCATATCTTGTGAATACATTTTCAAACAAGAATTTAGCAGTTGTTTGAGCATCGTTCTTTGTTGTGGCTTTTACCTCTACCCACTTAGTTAGATAATCTGTTGCAACAATGATATATTCTGCATGAGAACCCTTAGCTGGGTTAATAGGACCTACGAAGTATATTCCCCACTTAGAGAATGCACGTCCACCCATCATAGGTTTCAGTGGCATCTCATCTTTACGTATAGGATATTGAGTTCTCTGACAGACATCACAGCGTTTCACATAGGTATGTGCATCCATGTGAAGGGTCGGCCACCAGAAGCCCGCAAATAGTATTGCCTTGATCACCCGATCTGGTCCAAAGTGTCCTCCTGCTACACCTTGGTGAGCAGTGTCCAAGATCTTGAGATATTCACTCTCATGGACACATAGTCTCAGGTAACCATCCTTACCACGCTTGTAGAGATTATCACCAATAAGTGAGTAATCCTGGGCTTCTTGTTCTAAACTCCTTTTCCTAGCCAGAGTCATGTCTGGAGGGAATGTTTTCGTCCTCAGGAAGGATACTAGTGGTTCACTCCAATCGGGCACTATGGACACTTGATAAAGAGTGGCATGTTCCACCGGTGGTTTAGTGCGACAGATTGGGCATTGTTTGCACAACCTTTGGACATCCGCTTCCATAGTTGGCCAATGCACTCCGAGTCTCCTTAGGGTCTGTAAGGTTCGTTGTTTTGAGTAGTGTTGCTCTAATGCACCTACATGTGCTAATTGCAACCCATTCGCATACTCGTCCTCTTCTACACAACAAGCCAAGATTCCTTGATCTGTGTGCTTGTACATACTTCCTGCCATGATGTGATACTTTTGGGCTTTTGCTACCTCTCTATCCTGCGTGTTTATTACTGGATGGTTAGGTCCGTATGTCAATACTGGCACTAATGGCTTAGCCCACTGCGGTACCACTTCCAAGTTAAACAAGTAAGCATCCGGAAGGTCATCTGACACTCCTTGTGGGGCTTCTCCAGATGTGAGCCTAGAGAGATGATCTGCTCTCAAATGAGTCTTACCTTTCCTTACCACAACTTCAAAATCATATTCCATTAGCAAGAGAAACCATCTTACTAATCTTCCTGTATTGCAAGGCTTGTTTACGAGGTATAGCAATGCCTGATGGTCAGTAAAAAATTTAAACTTATTTGCAAGCAAATAATGTCTAAACTTTTTAACTGCATATACCATGCCTAAGCCTTCTCTCTCAGTAGTGGTATAATTTCGTTCAGCTGCATTCAGTTGTCGACTAGCATAAGCAATTGGAAGATCCATATTACCTTCACCAGTAGGTTGTGCAAGCACACATCTAATGGCATAATTGGATGCATCCACGTGAACATGGAATGGCTTATTCCAATCTGGTGTGGTCAAGATTGGTGCTGAACATAATCTTCGTTTAAGCTCATTGAAGGAATTCTCACATTCCTCAGTCCACTCAAAGTTTGTCAGAAGTCCGTACATGGGCTTTGCAATGACAGCATACATGTGAATGAACCGACGGTAGTAACCACAATGTCCCATGAAAGCTTGTACTTCCTTGACATTCCTTGGCCTAGGTAGCTCTACTATGGCTCTCACTTTCTCTTCGTCAGTAGATATGCCATTCTTTGATACTATGTGTCCTAAAATCTTACCTTGCCTGACCATGAAAACGCACTTTTCTGGGTTCAGGCAGACTTGATATTCTCTACATTTGTCAAAGATTTGTCTGAGTTCAGGAATATGGGTTTGTCTGATGTTGGAATGAGCACAAAGATCATCAACATAGACTTCTAAGTTCTTCCTCAGGAACTCTTTAAATACATGGCACATCAATCTTTGAAAGGTAGCAGGTGCATTAGTAAGCCCGAATGGCATTACTCTAAAGGCAAATATGCCCCACTCCGTGGCAAAAGCCGTCTTATGTTGATCCTCTGGAGCAATGGCTACTTGATTGTAGCCAGAGAATCCATCAAGGAAGCTGTACACTTCCTTGCCTGCTACTCTTTCTAAGAGATGTTCTGTGATGGGAAGCGGATGGTTATCTCGAATTGTGGCTGCATTGACCTTCTTCAAGTTAATGCATACACGCAGCTTGCCATTCTTCTTGGGCACCACTACGATGGGGGATACCCACTCAGTGTGCTCAATTTCATAGATAAATCCAGCTTCAACCAGTCTATCTATCTCCTCTTTAATCTTGGCAGCATAATTATCGTTATATGTATAGGGCTTTTGCTTAGAGGGTTTAGCGTCTGAGGTCATGGGGATAGTGTGTGAGCATATGTCAGGGTCAACACCTTTCAAATCCTTGTAACTCCAAGCGAATACATCTCTGTATTCTCTTAGCAAGGCTATTAGCGCTTGCTCTTCTTCTTCCGTCAAGTCATGTCCTATGTAAGTGCATCTCTCCTCTCCTTCTTCTAGGGCCACTACTATTTTCTTGGTGGTTTCTTTGTTATCATAGGCCTCTCCTGATTGTGCCTCTCGTTTAGGCATTCTTATCATGACCCTCCTGTCGTCTATCTCATACTTCTTAAAATTTTCTGGGACCTCAAACAAAGATTCTTCCTCTTCTGGTGAGACTTCTCTCTTCTTTCGTTTCTTTCCTTCTTCCTTCGGGGTCACATGTGTGGCTAGTCTTACATCATTTGTAAGCTCTCCATGCCTCTGGGGTTCAAATTCTACTTCATGGAAGTATTCTTCATCTGATGCAAAAGGTGGGTCCATAATGATTGACTCTAGATCGGAGTCACTTGCATCCTCAAATGCTTCAGGGCTAGGTTCGCATTCTTCTAGAACTGCCTCTCCCATGATTGGCTCTATGGAGAAGACTGAAATGTCATAGCCATCTTCATCACAGTGAGGTGTCCATTGTTCCTCATTGATGGCTACATCCATTGTTGCTAGGATTTCTGCCCAGCCATGGGGTTCAAATTCCTCATCAGGAAAGACTACAGGTGCATAGGCTGGGTCTTGAATTGATCTATGGTTTTCTTTTGCACCTACCTCTCTGGCTTTCTCTCTCTTCTCTTCTTCTACTGCTACCTTACACATCCATAAGTGGGTGTCTTCATGCATCCACGAGGATCCGAATCCTATGGAATGCACCGATTCCGTATCATCTTTGGCTCTATGGATGGGGTTCCATTGAAGAGGTGGTACATCTCTATGAGAGTAATCCTTAAGATTGACTTTGGTTGTAACACCTAAGTGCTGTAGGTACAAAGAATTGGTTCCCCAATCCTGTACCACTTGCAACTGTCGCATAAAAGGTCGTCCCAAGATCATTTCATAGGCATGGTTCTTGCTAAAATCACATATAGCAAAGGTATGCTCGAACTCGACACCACAGGTGGTGAGAGTTATTCTTTCTAGCAATCCTAAGGGTCTCTCAATATGACCATCGGCCATCGGCAATTTCATTCTCGTTGGCCTGAGTGCTGGCTTGCCCCAACGCTTCCATAGGGAAGTGGTGGCAATTGCAACTCCTGCACCTGAGTCCAAAATTGCCTTGGTGGTGTACTCCTGGTAGGTAATGGGAAGATAGGTGTTCCCTTCTTCACCTTCACACATATCTCCTATCTTATCCAAGGGTATCTCTGGCACTGTCCTATGTGATCCTACCTGGGAACGAGGTTTTGCTATCTCGGGCACTTGATTGGCTACATGTTTCCACACTTCTGGTCTAACCTTAAGCAGCTCTTCCAAAGTGAGATTGCACTGCACTTTGGTGTTCTTCACCACCTCTGTGTTCCTAGGTATGACTGAATCTTGGTTTCTTACCATGACTGTAGGTGCTCTCATACAGGTGGACTTTGCTTCCCATGGGCCTGTGAAATGGGGTAGTTCTTGTAAAGAATTAGACTCGAAGTCTAATCTTTCTTGAGAATGGGCACTCTCCTGCTCTCCATAAATGGAAGGAAGGTCTTGTGGGAATTGATCGCGTGTGTCATCCACCAGTTCAATGGGAGGAGGAACTTCACTCTCTTTAGCCCATTTCTCTTCTTGAATTTCTCGCAAGAATTCTGGTGTGTATTGATTCATAGAAGAAGAGGTGTCTGGCTCCGTAGAGTTAGGCACGTAGGCCTCAGGCATATAGGCTTTCTGGGTAGGAAGACCTGCTCTTTCACTAGCCTTGTCATGGTGTTGAGGGGCGAGTTCCTTTTGTGATTGTGCCATTAGAATCTCTATTCTTTCTAGGGAGGGGGGGTTGTCTGGTTCAGTGGAATTAGGCTCATAAGCTTTTGATGGGGGATGGGTCATGTTTTTGCTTGCTTTATCTCTTTCTTGATTTTTTTCTTCCTTGGCAGATCTTGCAATTATGCCCTCTAACTTCTCTAGAAGTCCATCCAAGTGTAATTGCGTCTTGGCTGAGCCCGAGTAATTGAAAAGGCGACTGGCTTCAAACATAGTCTGAGCCAATGCGACCATTTTTGCGCAAAGCTTGGTTCTTTCTATCTCTAGGTCAGCTCTAGGGTAGCACTTGTCATGATCTGTGACATTTGGCCCTTCTTGGATTCTGGCCTGATATGCTTTAAGCATCATGTCTACGTCTTCAGGAGTGGGATCAGCTAATACTGATCCTACTCTAGGGGGTGGTGTAATCGTATGAGGTGGGTTGGAAGGTGACGGGTCGAATGGCGATGGGAATGGTGGTGGTGGGGTAGTGTGAGAGGGAGTTTGAGATGTGAGTTCAGTTATCCTGGCTTTGGTTTCTCTTATGCTTTCCTCAAGTTCACTCATCTTTTTAGCCCATTGTCTTTTCATTCTTTCCTGACTATCTTTCCACGCTCTAGTCCTTTTCTTTGTCATGCTCTCGGTTTCACTATCCTCTGGGTTCTTATCCTGGTTTACCCCTTGGTTCTGCTGCAATGCCTGAGCTCTAGTCACTACCTGTACCGGTGCGGTGGATGTCACACTTCCTGTGGAGTCTACCACCAACCCAACAACGTTGATAGGAGTGATTTTTGGCATATTGTTAGGATTCTTAGGGCAATCTCATAAGAGATGCTCCTTTCCACATTCTTGGGAAAAGCCCTGAATTGTCACTGACTGGGGTTGTGTAGGTGGAGGTAAGGGACAATCACGAATGAGGTGATCTCCCTGACATCTGTAGCATGGTCCTCTAGGGAATGGGGGTCTTACTTGCCTAGGTTGAGGCTTAGGATTGGGGTTCGTATACATGACGTTTGAGTAATCTGACTCCCAACTAGGTTCATTTGGCTCTTCGCTATAGTAAGACTCACCATGCTCAGGAGACTGCATGTAGTAGGCCTGGGGACTATCGACATGTGTAGAATCAAAGCTATGGTCACTGGGGTCACTTTCAGAGAGCAAAGGTGTTACAGGGACTATAGCTCTATTCAGGTTTTCTTCGGCTGCTGCATATTTTACTGGGATCACATTAGCTGGGACAGGGGGTTGTTGTGCTAACACAGGCTGAGGCCTTTGTTGGTTTTGGTATGGTTGCTGATAAGGTTGTTGTGGCCTGCCATATGACTGTGGAGGGTACGGGTTCTGGTATCTTCTCTGCTGAGGGTATGGCTGAGGGTAGGGTTGCCTAACCGCTTGCTTGTTGTATGGGCAGTCTTGCGCTGTGTGATTTGTGTATCTCCGTTCTATGGTGCAGTATTGGCCACTAGGATTTACTTGGGGTTGAGCCATAATGGGACATACATTTGCCATATGGTCGCCTCCACAATTATAGCATCTTTTTACAGGGGCGAACCTTGGGATTTGTTTACTAGAGACACCTAGTTTTTGAGCAACTTTCTCTGCAAGTTCCTCAACCGATGTGGATCGCGTGGAAGAGAGGCTAGAGGCACTATCTGAATCTTTGTATATCTTGGCAAGCTCTAACTCCTCCCCTAGGTTATCCTCAATGTCAATACACATGCGTACACACTCTTCTATGGTCCTAGGGTCTTTCAAGTACACATATGATCTTAATTTGGTACTTAGCAATCCATCCAAGAATAAAGCCACTTGCTTAGCTGGTGTGGGTAGCTCAGGGACAGGGCATCTTTCAAGATATTGCCTAAATCTCCTTCTTGCAAGTCTCACGGTCTCTTGCGGGGTTTGCTTGAAACTGTGAATCAGTGAGGAGGTATTATGTCTTATGCCACTCTTAGAAAATTCAATGATGAAAGCCTCTAGGAGTTGGTCTATGCTCCTGAACTGCCTCTCGTTTAGTGGTTGAAACCATGTCAGGGCAGTGTTCCTAAGGGTTAGACCAAAGGCATTATATTGTGTGAATAGATCCTCCACTTTTTCAGCTCTCAGGACTTGTCTAAACTCAGCCACATGATCGTATGGATCTCCAGTGCCATCGAAGTAGTTCTTCATGGACTTAACTAGCTGAGTCGGTCTCAAGGTCCTTGTGTGTTCTCTAGGTCGTGGTAGAGGGAATTCATCCGCATTTCTTTGATTCCTGTGAGCTCTAAGCATCTCACGTTCTACTCTATTCGTTTCCATTCTCGTTCTTTCTCTGCCCCCTGAGTTGGCAAAGCTCACCTCCGGCCTTTCTCTATGTCTGTCTCTTTGAGTTCCGTGAGCGTGGGAGGTTCCAGCTCCTGGGTGACCAAAGGACACGTTCGATCTTGGTTGGGGGAAAACAAATTCACCCTTCCAAGTGTAAGCATGCCTATCATTTTCTGTCACCCGAAAGATCCTCTCCGAAGCGTGATCTAAGTAGGTCACTCTGCCTGGGCTATCCGGATCCTTAAACTCATAGATCATGATTGTTCCTATATCAGTTGGCTGATCAGATTTATACCTCCAAAAGGCTTCGTCAGTTTCTCGATTGAGGAGCAAATCTATGCTCTTATTATCCTGGGGAATCCACTCTGGTGTGATAATCCTAGTGAGAACCGATTTGCCTCGAGGGGTTCTAGGTTCTGTACCCATGTTTCCTTGCTCTAGGTCACCTAAGTCCGCTTCTGGGATCACATTTCCAAATTCGTCCGTCCTATCTGGGTGACTGGTGACTACGTATATGGTTCCTTCTTTGTCCAAGTATGCTCCATTTTCAAACTTGACAGCTGGGTGCTCTAGTCCAATGGATTGATCAGGATTCTTAATCTGTACCACAGATCTTCCTAGGCCGTCCTCATAGATGCTAGCACCTAGTCGGTTGGTCCTAAGGTATTCCAACTGCGTTTTGTAAGGGCCTTCTACCCTGTGCAAATATGGCACTCCTGAACTTCCTGTAGGTCTCTCCATACCTTGAGACATCTCGGATTCACTAGTCTCAGAACTAGGGTAGTGCGAGTGGTGACTCAACTGCTGGGCCCAAGACCTCGCAGTATGATTGACACTAGCCTCTGAAGACCTAAGGCTTTGTCTATCTCTTACTAGATGTCGTCCTGATCTAAGGTTCATATGCCTCACTGATTAACCCAATTTTTTCCCAGGTACAACCACATTTCTGAGTCCTTTGTATCAATTACTTAATCCCCTTTTTATGTTGATTATCGTATTTATACTCTTGTCTGATATCACGTCGTTAGGAATACTTGAGTTTAATTTCGCACTTTAGTTTGGTCGTTTCACGTTAGGTTCTTTTCCTTTAAGGTTGTCGTTCACACACACAGGTTATCTCTTGACTTGAACTTGATTTCTTAGATAGTCTTTGATTTATCTCGTGCCTATCGTTGCCTGGAATTACTTCTAACACTACCCGCACTTAGCCTAAACTAAGAATTGACAGAGGGTGTTGCGGGTTTTCCAACCTTGTGTTCCTTTCCTTGTGTTGTTGCCCTGGTGTGCCTAGGACGCGTGTTCCCAAGCCTGCACTTACTCTTGCTTTGCGTACCCTTCGATGCTCTCAAAGGACCTGTAAAAGGCCCACCGTTAGCTCAAGACTTAAATTCAAAAGATAGAACCAATCACTTTCATTCATGTAACACTTCACCAATTTGCACTATGACTTTTTGGACACAACTCTAGAGATCCCTGAATTTTGTTCCCCTTGGGTATGGTCAACTTCAAAATACCCTATCTAATATTCCCGATCTTAATTTAACCATAACCAGCCGATGTTTTTGTTGTACTCCCTGCGAGCTTTCCAACAAAACAAAAATCACGGCAAACGGATTTTGTATGAGAAAGTTATGCCAGTTCAGGGTTTTGGGGCTAAAACAGGATTAATCTAGGTTAACAGGCAAACAGGAATTCTCGAGTTACTTGGGTCATGCCCTCGTAATGCAATACTACACCCTAGTGTTTGTCCCACACTTGGCCAAAATTTAGACCATTATTTTTGCCTTAAAAATTTGACCTAATTTGCCCTTCTAACGTGTTCGCAAAGTCTGTCGGTCGCGATTGACAGGTCAGTCGCGATCGACGTGTCGATCGCGATTGATAGGTCCGTCGTGGCTGTCAGTCGCGATTGACACGTGGCCGAAAATTCAGTCAATCGTGGTCAAAGGGTCGTTGACTCTGTCGATCGCGATTGATGTGTCGATCGCGATTGACAGGTCTGTCGCGAGAGTCTGTCCGTCGTGGTCAAACAATCGTTGACTCTGTAGGTCGCGATTGACAGAGCCGTCGTGGGCTGTCAGTCGCGATTGATGAGTCGATCGTGATTGATGACTCGATCGCGATTGACACGTGTCACGCGTATGATCTGTCGGTCGTGGTCAATCGATCGTTGACTCTGTCGGTCGCGATTGACAGAGCCGTCGTGGGCTGTCAGTCGCGATTGACTGGTCGATCGCGATTGACAAGTCTGTCCGTCGTGGTTTGTCGATCGCGATTGATAGAGCGATCACGATTGACAGAAATCTGAGGAGTTTCAAAATTCTAAGCACATTTTTGGGAAGCTCTAGGCCTGTAGATCATGGTTTTGCACTTTGTTTGGTAATTTGAGCATTTTTTCTGTCGGTCGCGATTGACAGAGGTCGGCGACACACAGACAGTTACTGCGAATTTCGTACCTGCGCAGAGTGCTGGGGACGATGATGCGGCCTGTACCTGCAAGACAACTCAAGAAACATGCCAAAAACAGCACACACAATTTCGCTCTCTCGCTCTCTCTCACAAGTGAAATGAGGGAAATGAGGTGGAGAAGGTGATATGATAAAAAAACTGAAATTTTCGCGATGATGGAAGTGGAGGTGGAAGATGGTGATGATGATGATTGTGATGATGGTGGTAAGGTAAGAAAGAGAAAAGTGGGAAAAGTAAAGAAATTACCTACAACGCCAACGTCTCCAATCTACGTCTTACCATCACACGCTCGTCCTCAAAGCTCGATCCCCGGCAACGGCGCCAAAATTTGGTGTAGCTCAGTGATGAGTAGCACCTCCTTTAATGTCAATCCGGGAAGACATGAGGATGGTATGAAGAGCTCGAGCAAGTGGAGGCACAAGTGCGTGAGTGAGAAGCACACAAACATGCACACACATACACACACACGCGCACACACGGCAAGACAAAGAGTGAGAAGCAATGGAGTTCTTAGATTACTTTCAAAAAGCTCTTACAGGTTCCTTTCAATTACGATCCAACCCAAAAATGAGCTCTCTAGCTCCTTTTATAGTTTTTGACTAGCTTTGGCCCTGTCCAGATCTAGTGTCCGGCCTAGTTAAAAATTAGGTTCCAGGGCTTATTTGAGGGCTCAAACGAGATCTAAAAAATACAAAAATTGGCAGGTAGATACTTCTAAAGCTCCTCAAGCTCAAGGACTCCTTGGCTTGCAGGTCCATGGGTGAAGGATCGGGCTCCTCATTGACAAAAAAGATGGTTGTTCCTACGTAGGAAAGATATTTTCTTCCCATTTTCCTTTTCTTATTTAATTGTTTAATTAAGGGCACTGTGTCATCTAACAGGTGCCCTGAAGCCTCAGCAATAGCCATGAAATGCTTTAAGCACTTCGCAAATGCCTCATCTCCTTTATGAATGTAGAAAAGCAGGTCATAGGGGACCCATTTACACTCATATGCTGGAATATCTATGGCATATCTTAATATATAGAATTCCATAAAATATGTGATCTCATCGATCACATCGGAGTTCATGGCTATTGTCCCTTCAAGATTAGGGACTCTACAGACTAGGTCATACAAATCCGTACGACCATTGTAGTCTGTAGTATCTAAAAACTCCATGAATAGATCTCGAGGAGATTTCATGGGAGTGGAAGTGCTAGCAGCCATTGCTTGCGCGTGAGAATTCTTGAGGCTTGTAGTCTATGCTTTCTAGCTCTTTGAGAGTGCAAATGTGAGAAATGAGCACATAGAATCATTTTTATAGCAGTTTCAAGTTTTTAAATTGGCTGGGCCCACTTTTAAAAAGTATAGAAAAAAGTGCAAATTCAAAATGTGTTTCTGATGACAAAATAATGCACAGAAAAAACATGAGCAACCACAATTCAAAGAAGTGAACATACTTTTTGACATTCCAAAAGTTTTGAAATTACCATTGCATAGAAGAAAAGAAGGTATATACAATATCTAACATGAATCAAGTGTCCTACTTTTTACAAGATTCTTGAAAGTGCAAAAACCATGCGATACAATGACTAGGGCCCAAGAAGTGACATTATCAGGTTGCAAAAGAACTATGACAATGAGAGTTCTATTCCATCTTTGCTCCAATCTACAGGGACTTTCATTTTGTATTCCATTCTTCTGCCCACCTGTAATCAATTTGCAAGAATATGAAGTCATTAAAGTAAAATAAACAATAATGAAAAGATTACTTTAACAAAAACATGAAAACATTTCTCACCTTATGTCCTTGAATTTTGAATTTGGATTGTGTTAGTCCTTCAAACCCCATAATCATCAAGTGTTCTCTCAGATTAGCCAAGGTCCAATGATTATTCACTAAAATAGTTTCTGTTTCATTGTTGGGAAATCTAAGCTTTATTTCAAATGAGTGCAAAGATCCCTCTGAACTTTGAAATGGTATCCATTTGCCAAGTTTGCACATCCAACGATCATAGTAGAATCTGATGTATAATGAAGTACGGTGTTTCAAATATCGAAATCCTATACCTGTTCCACCTATTTTACAAAGATATTTATCACCTTTTGCAATTCCTTCCATCAAACCCCAATTTTCACCAAGAAGACTTTCGACTTGCTCATATGTGATATCTTTACACATGAACATGGTGGAAGTCTCTTGGAATGAGAATCCTTGGAATAAATATACAAAACAATGAATGGGAAAAGACCAGTGCAAACCTACAGACCTAGACACTTTTGTGAATTTCAAAGAGTTATGTATATCCAGGGAACCGAAGGAGCCACAAGACGAACCGAAGGAGTCACAAGACGAAGAGAGTCAGAGCGAAGGGAACCGAAGGAGCCACAAGACGAAGAGAGTCAGAGTGAAGGGACAGCACAAGCAGACATGGCAGTCAAAGAAGATCTGGCAAGTAGGCCATCTAAATTTTTCAGACATCAAGGAGTTGAGCACACAAGAAGAAAGAGCAAGTAGGGAGCTCAAAGAGGTGTATGACAAATCAACAGAGAAAATCCCTACACAAATAGTGATTTTAATCACTAAACACCATTGTAAATACCATTTCATATTTTTGTAGCTCCATTTGTTACTGGGGGTTTTGTAGATGACAAGAAGGAACCCCAAACCGAAGCTCTCAACTTATTAGAAGAGAGTCAAAAAATTTCCAGAGAATTTCCTTAAGGAGTAGTGGACAAATTAAAGGAAGCCAGTACACAGAACAACCCACCCTCCAACTTAGACCCCGTGGAACCCACTCTACCAGAGGTGGAGATGGAAATGTTTTCAGTTGTACTTGTCGACGGGGAGGAATTTTTGTTCCTGCATGATATTGAGAAGGCATTCGGTCTACGCCTCGACGAATGCCTTAGTATTTTCTGCTCAACCTCGGATGTCCCCATGGACAATAGTTCTGACATTATCGAAAAGGCAATAATTCCACTTGGTGATTCAATTGCAGACACCATTGCATTTGTGTGTGAAGAGATTTTGAGCCATGCCAACCAAGATGCCACTGAAGAAGATCTGGCTGCAGCAAGGGAAAGAATTTTGGAGAAGAAGATTCCAACATCCCCTGTTGTGGAGCAAAGTGGCATGGCCCATTCATCGATTCCACTAGATGCAATGGGAAGAGGAGAGGATGAAGATAGGCTTCAAGATGTAAGTCTCTACTGACATTTATGGTTGTCTCATATTCATACAAGATGTATCTATTTAATTTTATGATTGTCTATGTGCAGGAAATAATTGAAGTGGATAAATTTGCAGCAAGGAGTGGTGGTGACCGTGTTTCCCGGGGCCATGGCTCTTCCTTGGCACAATACATTGGAAAATTGCCAAAGGAAGATTTTGTCATAATCCACAAGGACTTTTCCCCTCAAGGACACTTCATGACTTGGTGTCTGAAGGCCTTGAGCAAAGTTTTGTGCCTATCTACAATAATGCAAGGGACCAATTGTATATTTCTAGTTAGGAAGTCCCTTGCCCTTACTACCCTAGGAGTTAATTTTAGAGGAAAAATATTAGGTCAAATAGGAATAGCTTTAGGTCTTGGATTGACAGACCCTTAGTTAATATCCCAATCAGTTTTGACTTACCAATTGCCACTATCTTTTCAGAGAAGAAAGAATGTAGTGGAGAGGCTCAAGGTCAAGAGCCAATTGTAAAAACTTTATAATACCAATTATTGTTTTTCCAATTTCCATGTGCATTCAATATATTATATCTTTATGTTTGACAATCTCATAACTTTTGCACAGTTTAATCAGTCTTTTTCCATTATTTCTTGTAATTTGTGTTACCCAAAATGCATGCAATGGCATAGGAATGCAAAAAAAAGGCCTACCACAGAAACGTGGGGATGGGCCCTGCAAAAGTGGAGCAAGTAGGTGTAACTGTAGAATTTTATGGCGGTGAATTAGATGGTGCTGCCTCATCATTTACTTCCTCTGCCTGACCTTGCTCCCTTTCTTCATCAGTTGGTCTTTGTCCTTGTCCTAGGGGGAGTGTCTTGCCTCCTTGCGTTACTCGATGGTTCACGGGGATATCATCATTGTTCCATGGTGGCTCAGTTATACTTTCTTCATCTGAGGAACTCGATAAATTTGATGTCTCAATCACAACTTGCCTATGTCCTCATTGTTTGGGCACTGACTAGGGGCTCATCATCAGATGGGGGAGGGGAATAATTTATTTCTTGGGATACATCTCTCTGTGGTGAAGCTTCATCCCCCCCGATGGAATGCTACCGGACTGTCCCTGCACCCGAGTTTCATCTGGAAGAGTTGTTTGTGGTTCGATGCTTCTTGTGGGGTGTCATCCATGTTGGGCGCTGAGTACCTTGCACATGGCTAGGGTAGACGGCATGATCCTTCCTAGCAGTTTGCTTTGTGCGTGCCATTCTCTTAGGATGTAAAGTGGTAAAATGAGGAAGGACACCTCTATTTATAGGCTTTCACTTAAGAATTGTCCTCTTCACATTTAAATGGATAAAAATTAGTTTTAAGACATTAAAAGTATATTCACAAAAACAGTAAAATTTTATTTGAAGTGAAAGGGGTTATAAAAACCTTGAAAAGAATAATGCATTTTAAGAGTTTGGAAACTATTTCCAAGCAGAACCCTCGCGGATTCTTTGTGCATGCCATTGGGCATGATGTACGGGTCCTGACGATGACATCCACTTCTCTCTTGCAATATCATGTTGTAGCTTTCGTGTAATCTTTGCTATTCGTGACTCACATGCTCGTTCCATTACATATTTTCTGGCGAATGTTGCACGAAAAAACCAATTGAACATTTCTTCTAAATAGTTTGATTAGAGTAGACCACCCCCATGACGAGTGTTTTTAAAGTAAACACCTCTAGCACTGTAATGTGACTTCTCCATTCCTTGTGTACTAAAAATGTCCAGTGACCCATATCGATACATAAAATATGCTCCATGTGCAAAAAGAATATGCTATGATCTGGTCAATAAGATATACACATAGTGTTTAAGACCAAATAAAAAAATGTAAGCAAAACTTACTATGTAATGTGTAATGTTGCTTTCTCCCCAAGATAAGATGAATGACTGTGTAAACTCCTTCAAAGTCACTTGGAATAATTCTCGTTGTGAAGCATTAGTGGAAACCAAACACATCAAATGTAACAATTGATCGAATGATGACCAAACCTTCTTTCGCTTGTTAATGAGATCAACCTGACTATCATTGTCTGTTGTAATTGAACAGAGGTCCTTCCAAAGCTCCCATTTCCCATCATCTTGACTATTCACATCTCTTTTAAAGAAACGTCTTGCCTTCTTCCCAATCACTGAAACTTGTTGTAAAATCTCTTGACACTCACCATACTTCTTAACAACTAAAGATACGTGGACACCATGACAACCTATAGAATTCAAAAGATCTTCTGGTTTTTGGATTGCTATTGTAGACCTCTCTAGTGGTTTCATTGCAAATGCATATTCAACATGGAGCTTCAAAAGCCTATCAAAGATCCTCATGAATGCATGCAAAGTACAAAAGTGAACATTGACTAATGGGGTTCCAATCATTGCTTTTTTTATCACGAGTCGGTTCCTGCAACATTGGACACCTCAAAAGTGATATCTCCCATTCCCTATGATTCGATGAGTCTGTTTCATCAATTTCTTCAGAGTCATCAACTCTCATCAATGCCCTTGCAGGTTTAGACTGTCTCTTAGATCCTTTGTAACATTGTGTACAATATGGGCAAGGGTAGAGAGAAGAGGCTCCTTATTTACAACCTAACATGCATTTTATACTCTTAAGGTCTCCACCCAAATGCCATTCTACCTCAAAATCACCTATATCATCTACAGAAAGCTTTTGCCCATGTATTTGAGAAGAGATTACTTCCGTAATCCATGGAGTCCTACTAAAAATCCACGAAATAACATTGTTTGTTTCTTTCGGAACTTCTATAGCACCTAACCACCACATATCTCTCTCTGATTGCACACTGTAAGTCAAATGGTCCCTCCCTCCTAAAGTTTCATCACTCAATTTCATTCATTAGCGTCACACTCAACCTTTCTAGTCGCCGACCCTTTATGATTTGACACTCATCAAGCTTCAATATGAACTTTAACTTAACATTACAGTCTGCACAAAAGAGAAAACATTATCTTAATATGACCCTTGAATGCAATAAAACTTCAACACCAAATAAAATGTAGTAGGGGTACCTTTGATTATTGAACTATAAAAGTGAGCCATTGCTTGTTGAAGCTTCTGAAGATCCACAAATATATTGTTGAATTTAGTGTAAGTAAATCCTTGTGTAGATAGGATTTTTTATTGCTTCTTGGGAATATTTGGATGATAAACAGAGGCAGGCATAATTTCTTCTATGAATAAATATTGTCCAATTGTACGAGTCACATCCTCATTTGAAGTTTTTTTTTTGGATAGACACTTTATATGGGCATGGAAATATACTTTGAGAAATACCTTGTGATTGTAAGGCTTGCCTGAGAAGGGTGTACATTGCAGTATACCCATTTCTACTGATGCTCGCATCGTCACATATTGCCTACACATCTTGCACTGTGATAAGGTTTTTTAACTTCTTTGAAAACTCAGCTTCAACAACAACTCTAATACACTTTCCTATGTGTGAGTCTAAAGCAGAAGTGATTTCTTTGGTGTTTATACAACTGTTCATCAGCTTGAATTGGTCTTGTGTTGTTGATGAAGCAGTTATGTCTTGAATGAACGATCTACACAATAAAAGATTCCATTATGAATCTTCATTAAAACATACAAAAGTAAAACGAACACTCACCTTGTTGCATATATACGTCATTTGCATGCTTCACCACCTTTTGAAAGAGCATCAAAGGATGACAATGCTCTTTTCCTATGTCTCATACCAAGTGGAGTCTCTTTTAGCTGCTGGAGATTGGCAGTTAACTTTGAAATTGTGCTTTGTTTTGCTTCAATATCCTGTTCCAAATCTGCAAGTTGTTTTTGTAAAGATATGATTGTGCTTTCTAAAGTGACCACCCTCATATGATGGATGTGATATTGTTGGAACCAATACTTAGCAGTAGCAAGTGAATGTGTAGATAATCGCTTGTAGTAACCTAATAGTCCAGCTTCACCCGCACCAATGAACTGAAGTAAAGTTGAGAGGTTATGGAATGTTGGATGGTAAAAAGATATTGGATCAAGAGGATATAGTGAACCATGAGCCCAAAGATCAATACTTTTTTCTCTAGCTGCACGACGTTCATTTTGAGAATTGGCATCATTGTTGCATCGTGTATTTGGAGCAAACTCTCTAGGCACACGAACATGGATACTTGTTGATGCAGGAGCATGCGGACATTTTACTGTGAAGTTTGTGATACATGTCAACACCATCTTTGCTAATGACCAGCAATATCAAAAACAAAGATGAAAACCTAGTTGGAAGGGACTCTAAAGCATATGTTTTGCTCAAAAAATGTGTTTTCTTGTATGTGTATGGGTTAAAGTGTGTTTTTCCACTGTGTATGGCTGAAAATTATGAACTTTGAAAAAAGTCATTTTTTGGGGGAAGCATAGTCACGGATTTGATGATGTGGCACTTACTTTTGGAGGGAGTTTAAAAGTTATACTTTTTCTAAAAGAAACTTCAAAAAATGGGCCCAAAAAAGTGACTTCCGACATATATATTAAAAAATAGGCCCTTTTGAGTTAATATACATTGAAAATGAGACTTTAAAAAAAAATTCATTTTTTTATTCAAATACATGTACGAGTTTGATGATGTGGAAAGTAGATTCTCTTTCTCTCTCTCTAGAAGAAGAAAGAGAGAGGCCTACTGAAGCCTAAAAAAAGGCCTACTCCAACCTACTAAAAAGTGCCCTATTAAATGCACTTTGTCCCCTTAAACAAGAACATAATTAAGCTTAATCCTTAAAAATTAGGGATCCTTACAAGGCCCATGCAGGGTTCATTTTTTCCCCTAATGATCAGGTTTATGCTTCAACTTGTATACCCACTTAGTGCCAATGGCCTTCTTGCAAGGAGGCAAGTCAATGAGCTTAAGATCACCAGATCTTAAGCTCATTGGCCTTCTTGCCAATGAGCTTAAGATCACTAGAAACGGATTTTGTATGAAAAAGTTATGATAGTTCAGGTTTTTGGGGGCATAAATACGATTAAAACAGGGTAACAAGCAAACAATATTTCTTGAATTATTTTCTTGAGGGCCTCACTATGCACCAATTACTTGAAATTTATGCTCAAACTTGACCAAAATTTGAAAATTAAAACCCCTAAAAATTATCCGAATTAGCCTCTCAATCGCAATCGATAGGGCTGCCAATCATGATGGATAGAGCTGTCCATCATGGCCTATCAATCTTGATGGACACCCGTCAATTGTGAAAGATAGACAGTCCATCGTGGGCTATCAATCATGATTGATTGATTTTTCCAAATTTTTGCATTACCTTGTGTCAATCAGGTCTCTATACATCGCGATGGACTATATTTTCACCGAATGCAAGTGTCAATCGCGATTTCTCAATCAATCATGATGGATAGAGGTGTCCATCGTGATGGATGCTGTCAATGGTGATTGATGGGCTATCCATCGGGGTCTGTCGATCCTGATGGACAAGCAATCCATCGCAATGGACACTATCAATCATGATTGATGGTGTCAATCACGATGGATAGAAATTTTGCAATTTTTTTAAAACTTTTTATGGATTTGTGATGTGCAAGGTCCCTAGATTATGTTTGTGCACTTAGTTTTACCAAAAAGTTGATTTTTCTATCAATCTTGATTGATAGAGCTCAACACCCCGAGACCTATGCAAACATTTTTCCTACTTGCACAAGCTACTAAAGATGATGATATGGCCAAAACCTGCAAGAAATGCTCCAAAACACATGAAAACAAAATGCACAATAGCTCTCTCTCATCTCTCTCACAAGTGAAATGAGGGGAATGAGGTGGCGAAGGTGATATGACAAAAAAACTAAAAATTCAATGAAGATGGAGATGGAGCTGGGGGATGGTGAGGATGATGATGTTGAATTAAGAAAGAGAAAATAAGGAAAAGTAGAGAAATTATTGATGGAGAGTGTTAATCTCCAAAAGAACAAGCTATCCTTGATGTTAGACCACCTCTATATCAAGAATAACTTTAAACTTCAACCAATTTTGGAAGACAAGCACCAAACTATCAAGAAATTAGTTAATTGTGAAGAAAATCATTTCTCAGAAAAGTCTGCTGCACCTTAATCACACATTGACTAATCATTTGTGTAAAGTTTCTGATAAAACTTTTTTTAGAATGTGTTGCCTAGAGGTTGTGCACCTTCGCCAAGTTAAAGCACTTCAAAAGCTTGAGTAGATTATGAGAAATGATTCAAACAATCTACCTATGTCTGAAACTGTCTCTCTGT
This sequence comes from Ceratopteris richardii, assembly GCA_020310875.1. Taxonomy (NCBI): domain Eukaryota; kingdom Viridiplantae; phylum Streptophyta; class Polypodiopsida; order Polypodiales; family Pteridaceae; genus Ceratopteris; species Ceratopteris richardii. The sequence goes on along the minus strand of CM035443.1, from coordinate 34,331,170 downwards.
AGAGTCGATTCTGACACCTGCAACTTCTAAGACATGGTCCTCCCAAACTAGAACCCATTTAAGCAAATGCTTTTAGCCATAGATGGCTTACCTTCCAGCTTAAATTTTGACTCCTCATTTGTGTAAAAATTTACACTATGCACTGAGCACTGTCCATTTCTTTGATCATTGAATCTGCGCCTGTTTTAGAAGACACTCAACACTTTCTCACATATAGATGTTCCTATCCAAAATTCTCTCAGCCTGTTTGCAATTGAACTCTCAAACTTTAACCATAGATAGATTAACTATGAACTTAGATGTGTACAAAAGGATTTCTCATAAGATTAAGCACAGAAGGAGAACTAGAGAAAAGATCGACGCACAATTCTCTAAAAACTTTTTCTCATCTTAACTTTTCATACATCTGATGGATGATACATACAATGTTCATCATCTCCTCATCTATATTTCATTTCATACTCATCTCACACTACAAATAAGACTATGAGCATGTACTTATATATACATATTAGTACTGATTCGTCATTACTTCAACTATATTGAAGTATATACAAAACTAATGTACATATGATTTAAAGAACTTTGCTATCTGAATCTTCTCTTCATTCCATGAAGTTGATCTTCAATCTTTTCTTCACCTCTTCACTTCTAGGATTTATATAATCACCAATTGTTGATTGTCCTGCTCCAACAGCTCCCCCTCAATCATCAATTGTGATTACCTGCATCTTCTTTATTCCGGCCATATCTTTAAACCTCTGCAACTTTGGTCCATCCAAACTTTTTGTCATCATATCTGCAAGTTGATCTTTTGTAGGAGTATGCATAACTTCTATTTCTTTATCAACAACCTTCTCTCTCAAAAAATGATACTGAATCTCAATATGTTTAGTTCTAGCATGAAATACAGGATTTGCTGCCAAATATAAAGAACTCATATTGTCTCCACAAATGATAGGAGTACTCTGAACAATATCAAAACTCCATAAGTGTCTTTAGCCATATTACTGCTTCCACCATGCCTTTGTATTCTGCTTCTATAGATGATAGAGCAATTGTATGTTGCTTCTTAGAACACCATGAAATTAGCTTATCTCCCACATAACACAAATATCCATGTGTTGATCTTCTATCATCAGAATTACCTGCCCAATCTGCATCACTGTATATTTTGACTCTTGTATCTGAAGTATATCCATAATATAGACCTTCTTTAAGTGTGCCCTTGATGTACCTAAGTACTCTTTGTCCTGCAATCCAATGTTCCTTTCTAGGACAATGCATGAATTGAGATAGAACTCCAACTGCATATGATAAATCAGGCCTTGTTAATGTAGCATAAATCAAGCTACCCACCAAACTCTGATAGAGCTTCACATCTTTGAATTCTTCTCCTCCATATCTAGTCAATCTGTGATTTACTTCCATTGGAGTTGGTGCTATCCTGCAATCTTCCATTTTAAATTTGGTTAACAAAATTTTCAGATACCTTTCTTGAGTTACATATACTCCATGTTGAGTATATGAAATCTCCATTCCCAAAAAGAATGACAAATTTCCCAAATCACTGATTTTGAATTCTTTCTCCATCTGTTTCTTAATCATGTGTTTGCATTTGTCATCTCTTCCTGTAAGTACTATGTCATCAACATAAATACAAACATAAATAAATCCATCCTCACTTTCTTTGACTAACAAGCTACTATCTGCTTTTGATGTTTGAAATCCAAGTTCCTTCAAGAACTTTACAAGCCTATAATTCCATGCTCTTGGAGCCTGCTTCAATCCATACAAAGCTCTCTTGAGCTTACACACAGAATTTGGATACACTTGATCTTTGAAACCATCTGGTTGCTCCATGTAAACTTCATATGAAATGTAGCCATTCAAGAAAGCATTTTTAACATCTAATTGAGATAATTTCCAACCTTTGCAAGCAGCAATTGCTATGAGAGTCCTTATGGTTGTCATCTTTGCAATAGGACTATATGTCTCATCATAGTCCACTCCATATGTCTGTGCATATCCCTTCACAACAAGCCTGGCTTTGTACCTAGATATATTTCCATCTGCAAATCGTTTTGTTTTGTAAACCCACTTACATCCAATGATCTTTTGACTATTTGGTTTAGGAACCAAATCCCAAGTCTCATTTTCCATCAATGCATCATATTCCTCCTGCATAGCTTTTTCCCAATTCTTCTTTCCTTTGGCTTCATCATATGTAGATGGATCTTCATCTGCTTTTAACATGTAAGCATAATCTTTAGTAGTCAAGAATGAAGTATCATAGCTATACCTTGTAGGTTGCCATTTATGCCTAGATGATCTTCTAACTTCTCCACTTCTTGAAGTTTCTGTTTCATCACATTCTGGATCAAATCTTGGCACTTCTTCAACTTCAACCTGTACTTTATTGTTCTCATCTTCATCAAATATCTGAACCTTTGATTTACCTTTCTTTTGATTCACAATTTCTTCAACATATGCATGCACATTCAGTTTACCTGCATACCAAGTGCCTTGCTCATCAAATGTAACATCCTTGGACACAAGGAATTGCTTTGTGGATGGACTCCACAACCTATAACCCATCTGCTTATCATCATAACCAATAAATACATACTTCTCTGCTTTACGTTCCAATTTATGCCTCATTTGAGATGGCACATATGCATATGCCAAGCAACCAAATATTTTACAATGGTCCAAGGTAGGTCTCTTACCCCACCAAGCTTCATATGGTGTCATACCCTGCAAAGCTTTACAAGGTAACCTATTGACCAAATATGTGGCGGTGTTTACAGCCTCAGCCCACAAATAATTTGGATAATTTTTCTCCTTCATCATGGATCTAGCAAACTCAACAAGAGTTCTATTTCTTCTCTCTGCTACCCCATTTTGTTGAGGAGAGTACCTGCAAGTAACCTCTCTCTTTATACCTGCATTCCATAAGTAATCACTGAACTCATTAGAGAAATACTCTCCCTCTCCATCTGACCTTAGCCTCTTCAATTTTTGACCTGTAATTCTTTCTGCATATGCATGATAGTGTTTAAATGTATTAAACACTTCTGAATTATCTTTGATCACATAGATTGTGATCCACCTGGTAGCATCATCAACATATATGACATAATATCTTGAACCATTTATACTGAAATCCTTTGAAGGACCCCACACATCTGTATGTACCAATTCAAGTCTTTCTGAATACATGAAACCATGCTTGGAATAAGATTGCTTATGAGCCTTACCTAATTGACATGCCTCACATCTGTATGTCATATGTTGACCTGCAACATTAGGCAATCCAAGCACTGAACCATTTTTAATCATTTCTTTGATACCTCTTTCATTAAAATGTCCAAGTCTTTTATGCCAAAGATCCAATTCAGACACCTTTTGCTCTCCATATGTAAACATAGCATGTCCAACATTACCTTGTATCTTTAATGTGAAGAGCCTTCCTTCCTTCTTTCCTGTAACAATCTGTTTATACCCTTGATTAGGGTCTTCAACATAAACTCCATCATTAGTAAACCTTACCTCATATCCTTTTTCCACAATTTGTCCTACACTAATCAAATTCTTTGGAATTGTAGGAACATACAGAACCTTACTCAAGAGAGTACTTCCATCTTTGGCTTTGACTAAACCAATTGACTTTACTTTGTGCTTTGTATTATCACCTGTTTGAACTGTATGATTAATTGCATTATGATCTAAATCAATCATCAAAGCAATATTTCCACTCAGATGATTACTACACCTGAATCAATATAAAATACTCTCATGTCTTCATGTGAGGCTTCACATGTTGCATTCATAATAAGAGTTGAATCTTCTTTCTGATCTGATGCATAATTGTAGTAGGTGTTATTATAGGACCGATTTTGGAAGTTTCTTCCTCCACCTCTTCCAAAAGAATTCCTACCACCTCTACCTCTGAAGTTTCCTCTCTGATATCTGCCACCTCTTCCTCTTTGATTAAAATTATGATTAAAATTACCATTGCTTTGATTATTGTGCCAACAATCATGAGATAGATGATTGGTCTTACCACATATCCAACAAGCTCTGACATTATCTTTGTTATTTCTGCCTCTTCCTCTACTTCTGCCACTTCCTCTTTCTCTTAGGAAGTTTGCTTGGCTTGGAGTACCTTCATCTTCAATTGATTGTTGCTTTCCTTTGCTAGCTTTCTTCTTGTCTTTAGAATACATTGCATGACCTGCACTCTTATCAACATCTCCTTTGATATCATTCTCAAAAGTTAGCATATGTCCTAACAATTGATTCAAATCAGGAGTGAAATGATCTAATGAAAGTTCTGTAGACAAAATAAAAGGCTTCCACTTCTCATATCCTCTTAGCCCTATGAGAATTTGTCTTACCAACTTATCTTCTTCAATGTCTTCATCAACTGCACCTAAAGAATCAACAATGTCTTTCATCTTTGTCACATAATCAGATATTGATTGTGAAGCCTTCTTCTTAAATGTAGTAAACTCTGCCCATAATGAAGCTTTCCTTGATTTGGTTGTATTCTGAAAATGCTCTTCCAAAGCATTCCAAATGTCACTAGCACTTTCAAGTCCTCTAATATGAGGAAGTAAATAATCATTCACTGCCATGTAGATTATGCTCCTTGCTTGAGCATCCTTCTTCATCCAAATCTTTATATCTGCAAGCTCCTCCCTAGTTGGAACACTAGGATCTCTAAACTCTGGCTTTTCTTCCTCTCCTGTGATGTATCCCATCAGATCTTTGCTCATAAGATGAGCTTCCATTCTCATTGACCAAGCTGGATAGTTCTGTCTATCCAACTTCTCAATTTGGAGACTATCTCCCATCCTTTATTCACATGTACTATCAAATCTTTAGTCCTCATAAAGAATGAATGTACCTCAGCTTCGAATGTTGCTCCTTCTGATCCTTTTGATAACCTTTATGTGTCTTCCTTCAATCTTTCTTTCACACTTTATCCTTTTGAACCTTAAAGATGTGAAATCTGTATGTCTGCAGCATTCGGGGTCTTCCTTTCCTCAATTTTGATACAACCTGCTCTGATACCACTGATGGAGAGTGTTAATCTCCAAACGAACAAGCTATCCTTAATGTTAGACCACCTCTATATCAAGAATAACTTTAAACTTCAACCAATTTTGGAAGACAAACACCAAACTATCAAGAAATTAGTTAATTGTGAAGAAAATCATTTCTCAAAAAAGTCTGTTGCACCTTAATCACACATTGACTAATCATTTGTGTAAAATTTCTGATAAAACTTTGTAGAATGTGTCATCTAGAGGTTGCGCACCTTCTCCAAGTTAAAACACTTCAAAAGCTTGAGTAGATTATGAGAAATGATTCAAACAATCTACCTATGTCTGAAACTGTCTCTCTCTAGAGTCGATTTTGACACCTGCAACTTCCAACTTAAATTTTGACTCCTCATTTGTGTAAAACTTTACACTATGCACTTAGCACTGTCCATTTCTTTGATCATCGAATCTGTGCCTATTTCAGAAGACACTCAACACTTTCTCACATATAGATGTTCCTATCCAAAATTCTCTCAGCCTGTTTGCAATTGAACTCTCAAACTTTAACCATAGATAGATTAACTATGAACTTAGATGTGTACAAAAGGATTTCTCATAAGATTAAGCACAGAAGGAGAACTAGAGAAAAGATTGACACACAATTCTCTGAAAACTTTTTCTCATCTTAACTTTTCATACATCTGATGGATGATACATACAATGTTCATCATCTCCTCATCTATATTTCATTTCATACTCATCTCACACTACAAATACGACTATGAGCATGTACTTATATATACATATTAGTACTGATTCGTCATTACTTCAAGTATATTGAAATATATACAGAATTAATGTACATATGATTTAAAGAACTTTGCTATCTGAATCTTCTCTTCATTCCATGAAGTTGATCTTCAATATTTTCTTCACCTCTTCACTTCTAGGCTTTATATAATCACCATTTGTTGATTGTCCTGCTCCAACAATTACCTATGACTCCAACATCACAAATCTACATCTTACCATCACATGCTGATCCTTAAAGCTCTCTCCCTGTCAATGGTGCCAGATTTGGTGTCACTCTAGCACAATGTCAAGTACCAATGTGAGGAGATCCACCTCATAATTGTCAATCCATGGAGATTTGAGGACTAGTATGATGACTGTGAGCAAGTGATTAAGGCACAAGTGCGTGAGTGAGAAGCAGACGAGCATGCACATACATACACACACATGCACACAAGGCAAGACAAAGAGTGGAACAATGGAGTCTTCTATTAGCAAGCTCCAAGAAAGTATACAAGCCCAAAACTAGCTTCAATCTCCAACTAGCCAACCTAAAAAATGAGCTCTCTAGCTCTTTTTATAGTTTTTGACTAGGTTTTGGCATTGTCCATACCTAGTGTCTGGCCTACTTAAAAATTAGGTTCTTAGGCTATTTTGGAGGCTCAAACGAGCTCTAAAAATTATGAAAATTGGTACATAGATACTTGTTATACTTCTCAAGCTTGATCACTCCTTGAATTCCATAGAATGGAGTAGGAATAATAGAAAATGATATTTACAATGGTGTGAAGTGACTAAAATCAATGTTTGGGAAATATTTCTCCATGAAAATGTATGTGGCCTACTTGTCATATCTATGTTGAATGCTTTGCCTGCTTAATCCTGCTTGGATCTGCCTTTGTTCTGACTCCCTTCGGTGGCTTCCCTGTCTGGTAAGGCCCTGACTGCTACCAACAATTACCTTATGAATTTTGAGGTTTTAATTAGAATGGACCAACAATCTATTAAACACTTATTAAATCAAGCATTGATTTATAAAAGTGATATCAAATGGGCTTCTTTTATTCAAGATTTTTAGCCTATGGTTCAGTATCAACCTGACAAAGCTTATATTGTAGCAGGTGCTCTTAGTTATTTTTCATCATCATAATTACATTATGTTTTTTTCCATAATATTTTTTCCATCATATTTGTTCATCTCATAAAGGATTCCTTCTTATGCTTCAAATTTGTATTTTTCATGCGCATGGAACAATTTCAATAATTTTGCATCTTCAACTAATGAACAGTATATATTTCATAATGGATTTTTGCATTTTTGACACAGATTACACATCATTCAAGCTTTTATCAATTTTGTTATGAAGGAAATACCTAATTTACCTCATATGGGACATAGGTGCATAGAAAGTGCAACATGTGCTTGTACACATTTCTTCTTTTGGCTGAATATGGAAAAATATATTGCACATTATGTTTCCCAATGAATTGTGTGTCAATCTATTAAACACCATCATGGTAAAGCATTTGGATTGTTAATGCCACTAATTCTCAGTGAGCCATGAGAACAGATTTGTATGGATTTTATTACTAGTCTTCCTATGAATTCATCTCATAATGACATGATTTGGACAATTGTTGATAGATTTAGTAAATATGTATATTTCATTCCATGTAAAAAGACCTTGTATGCACCTCAAGTTTCTAACTTGTTTATTAAAAGTATTTTCCTGCTTGTTTCATGAAGGTTTTTGGAGAGATGAATTGTTGAGCCCATAAAAGTTATGTTGGTTAAAGTCAACTGAAGTCAAAGTCAAAAGGTCAAAGTCAACGAGTCAAAGTCAACAAGGTCAAAGTCAAAGTCAATAGGTTCAAAGTCAAAGTGCTAAAGTGCAGGTGTCAAAGTGCACAGGTAGTGCACAATTAATTGTCCACAAAGGGTAAATTGGAGAAAGTGGGTTGCAGGTTGCAGAGGTATTTTCTCTAATTTCCCTAAGGCTTAAAGTGTTTTGGAAGGTTCAGGTGAACCCTCTCTTATGTGCAAAAGTGAAGACTTAAAAGGAAATGTGAAGGTATGTGAAGCGGCAGCGTACGCACAGGGGAAAGTATGGCCCCCCAATTAAATTTTTTGGTTTTAGTCTAAAGTCACTACAGGACAAAATAGGGAGTCGTTGGCTGCCACTTGTGAAGACAATCTTGGGACATCAAAGTGAGCACCAAGATACTATTGCAGTTAGGAGCGTACGTGATCCACACAGTCAAATCAAGGCAAGGACTATTCTCGGACCATTCTAGTGTAAGCAAGAGAAGCATAGTCTAAGTGAAGCAAGAGAGAGAAGTGCAAGAGTCACCAGTGTGCGACACAGAGAAGTGGAGTTGAAGGAGTGCATGGAGAGTGACTAAGGGATTGGGCAGAGAGTGCTAAGCTAGTCCCCAAGGATCTCAAGGTCTCCTTGCAGTGTGCGCGTGCCGAAAGAAGGTATTCATTCCTCCCACTTAGTGGAAGCTTGGTGCAAGGTGTGCACAAGGATAAGCTTGAAGCAGGTGGAAGTCTGGTGCAGAGGAGGCCGGCAGCAAGAAGACTTTGGGTATTTTGTAATTTGTAATTGAGCACTCTGTGGGATTTTGCACAGAAGTATTGGCTTGTATTGTACTTCAACATTGTATTTGTCTTAGTGTAATCAATCGGCAGAGGCTTCCAGGGTGTATTTTCTCTTCTTGTCTTTTCCTTTTCTCCTACAAACCCTCAAACTCCTTCTTGTCCAAGAATCCCCCAACAAAATTTGGCACGCCCGGTGGGACTTCCAAGGAGATTTGAGCATAGGAGAAGATATATTGCAGTTGGAGAAGCAATATTCAAGTGTCAGCAGTACCACTTCAGTGGACTAAGAGGAACATATTCTATCAATGATCTCATATTAAGAGGACTATGAACAGCCCATGACCGCAACCCGGTCCCGAACATTGAGGGTCACCTGCAAGCAAACAAGAAGGAAGTCTGTTAGAAGGTCCTCTAGTCCATTTTCATCAACTTCATCAGTAAAGAGCATGGCGGGACAGGTAGACTTGGAAACCTTACTCTCAATATTAAATATAAAGTTTCCTTCTTTCAAAGGCCTAGCTCAGGAGGATCCAGATGAACACATTAGAAGGTTTTTAACACTATGTAAGACTAGATGCTTAATGGGCAGGGAGGATGCCTTTTTGATACTTTTCCCTGCCACATTAGAGGGATTAGCAGATAAATGGTTCAACCAATTTGCTGAGAACCATTTTACAACTTGGGATTTGATGAAATATGCATTTAAAAATCAATTCCAGCATGGAAACACTACGGAGATCATCATAGAAGAACTAGAAAATTTGAGCTTGGGTCCAAGAGAAAAGTTCCCAGAGTTTGTGACTAGGGCCAAAGCACTAATGGCTAAATTGCCAGATCCACCACATGATTTTTTTGTTAAGAAATGGTTAGCTAAGCCCCTATCAGTGGCCACCCAATGCAAGATAAAGGAATTAGTGTTACCTACAGCCTCCATAGAGGAGTTCATCAACACAGCTACATGCCTAGAGCAGATAAGGCACCAATATGGAGCAACTTCTTCCCAACCCACATATGGTACAGAAATGGAGGATCTAGTGATCCAGCTAAGGAAGGAGCTGGAGGGCTTAAAAAGAAATAAGCCCTACAAAGAGGAGGAGAATGTTGTTGCTCAGTTGAGAAGGGAGATTGAAGCACTAAAGCTCCAAAAGGAGGAGGAGGCCCAAGCAGAGGAATCGGCTCAGCTGCGATAGGAGTTGCAAGAACTCAAAGGAGGTGGCATCAAGAGTGGACTTTCGTGTTCCATGTGCAGCAAGCAAGGGCATATACTAAGTGAATTTCATCTGTTAAGTGTGACTTGCCAATTATGCAGGAAAGCTGGTCATGAGGCCCAAGAATGCCAATCAAGGGGATTACCTGCAACAACATATTGGACCCAAGGAGGACCCCTGCCTCCAGAAAATGTAATGGCAGCTGCACCCAATCAAGGTAACAATTACAATCCTAGACAGAGGAATAACTTTGGAAATGGGCCTAGGAGGCCAATCATCTGTTTTAGATGTGGAGAATGCAGGCACTATCAAAGTAGGTGCACCCTACCAAAAAATGCCCCTCCTTGCAGGAACTGCCCTGAGGCCAGAGACCATTATACAAATTGTTGTCCTAAGAATCAAGCCTCTTCATCCGGGCCCCATATTCAAATGATTTCTGTGCACAAAGAAGAAATGTGTGATCAAGTCAATGAGCCATCACCATCTACCAGGGTGGTGCAGTTAGAAGAAATAGAATCTTTGACTGTGCAGACAAGAAGCAAGGGGAAGGTTCAAGCAGACATAGGTCAAGGATCAAAGATTAAGGAATGGAATCAAGATAGAGAACCATCTAAAGATAAAGCCACCACAGGTGCAGAAACAAGGCAAAAAGGAGATCTCATATGTACCAGTGATGCCATTGGGCATGCCTTCAACACGGCTTATGAGGAGTTTGATAAGTCAACTGGAGCCCATGCTCTCAAGGAATCAGAGGCTTCAAAACTACTCAAGTCCATGAAAAAGGAGGTTAGTATTTTTGATTTAATAAAGATGGATGGGAAATTCAGGTCATAGTTATTGCAGATAATTGATGAAGTTTCCACTACAAGTTTGGTGGCAAAGACTGTTGTTTTACATAAAGGAAAAATTGTAGGGGAAGCACCCAATCAACCACAAATAGATTTCGAGGAAGAAGAGGATATTCTAAATTGGCTCCAAGCAGGCAACTCTTCCTCTTGTTTTGGAATTTTTCTTAATAGTTCTTGCATGACTGAAGGTTATGATGAAGATGAGGAGAAAGTCCAGGTTGATGGATTGGGAGAGCCCATCACAGACCACAGAAGGGGAAGGAAGACACCCCTCAAATACAACTTGGAGGAGGTTATGACAACCACAAATAAGGAAGTTACTAAAGCTAAAGGCAAGGTAAAAGATTCTAGTGAAGAGTGTTCTTTCCCGATTCAAGAAATACCTGCAGGATGGATGCAGGACAAGGAGGAACACATTGAGATCCAAAATACCCCTGCTTATGAAGCAACAATGCATGAAAAGATAGTGGAAGAAGACAAGGACATAAATGATAATGAAGATAATATGGTAGAGAGAAATATTGTCAAAGAAATACAATTAGGCACTCAAGACAATAATCGGGCAGTTTTGGTGGCCACTTGGTTGTGGAACCACCCAGGGCTCCTTGAAAAGGTAAGATCATTCTTGAACCATTATACAGATGTTTTTGCCTGGCATTATAAAGACTTAGAAGGAGTGCCTACAAATTATGGAGAGCATAGAATCCCTCTCGTTGATGGAGCCAAACCCATAAGAGGGAAGAGTTATAGACTTAACCCAAAATATGCTGAAGCTGTCTATGTGGAAATACAGAAGATGGAGGATGCAGGAATCATCATTCCTGTGGAACACTCAGAGTGGCTCTCACCTATGGTTATAGTACCAAAGAAGAATACCAATAAAATCAGAATTTGTGTTGACTTTAGAGCACTCAACAAGGTGACCATTCTAGATGGTTTCCCAATGCCTTTTGCAAAGCAGGTCATTGAAGAAGTGGCTGGACATGCATTATATAGCTTTATGGATGGATTTAGTGGCTATAATCAAATATCAATACACCCAGAGGATCGTGAAAAGACTACTTTTATCACACCTTCGGGAACATATGTGTATGTAAAAATGCCATTTGGGCTCAGAAATGCTCCAGCCACCTTTAACAGAACGGTCAATCTCATTTTTTGCCCCTTATTGTTGGAATAATCTTCATGGATGACTTCTCTTCGTTTTCAAGTTCTCACAAGGAAACTCCTTTAGATTGTTTGGACCATCACTTGAGACAGCTGCATAATATTTTCAAAAGATGCAGGGAGACTAAGTTAAAGCTCAATCCAAACAAATGTCATTTCCTTGTGACACAAGGAACTCTCTTAGGACATGTGGTGTTGGCTAAAGGTATGGCCCCAGATCCTGACAAAATCATTTCTATATTAAAGTTGCCTAAACCTAAATCTCCTAAAGAGATTCAGAGTTTCTTGGGGCATACTGGATACCACAGAAGGTCTATAAAAATGTATGCAGAAATAGCTAGGCCACTGGCTAGACTTACAGGTAAAGAGGTGCCCTTTAAATGGGAAGAGGAGGAAGAAAAGGCTTATCAGACATTAAGGTCCGAATTGGTGGCTACACCAATTCTTATCACTCCAGATTGGTAAAAAATTTTTCATGTGCATGTGGATGCCAGTGCATATGCAGTAGGTGCAGTATTGACTCAACATAGTGAAGAATTCAAACTTGATAGGCCTATTCAGTATGCTAGTAGAATCTTGACTAAAGCTGAAAAGAATTATAGCACAACTGAAAGGGAAGCTCTAGCAATGTTTTTTGCAGTACAAAAATTTCGTCATTATTTGCTAGGTGTGAAGTTTGTCATCATCACTGATCATCAACCACTCAGGTATTTACCGAATAAGCCACAAGCAACTGGGAGGATATGGAGGTGGCTACTTTTGTTCCAGGAGTTTAATTTTTCGGTAGTCCATAGACCAGGTAAAGAAAATGTCATGGCAGATCACCTATCCAGGATCAATATGATGGATCAAGCTAGTGGAGTCAATGATGATTTTCCAGATGCTAACCTGTTCGTTGTGCAAGCCCAAGGTTGGTATTATGATATCAAGAATTTCATTAAAACTGGTGTGTATCCTGAAAAGGCTAGTGTTGTGCAAAGGAAGAGACCACTAATCAAGAGTAGACCGTATACCTTCATTGTAAATAAATTATATAGACAGGGAAAGGATGACAGGTTTAGGAAGTGCTTGGAAGAAGAAGAAGTGAGGGAAGTCCTTCAATCTGCACATGAAGGAACAGGTGGTGGGCACCTTCCAGGTCATATTATGAGTCAGAGGATACTGGATTCTGGTCTATGGTGGCCTACACTATTTAAGGATGCAGATGAATGGGGAAAGGCATGTGATGTTTGCCAAAGGTGTGGACCTAAGCCAACAAAGTAGAGGCATAACCCCTTGATTGTTTCCACTTCCTGACAACCATCTGAGAAGTGGGGGCTAGATTTTGTAGGGCCCATCTACCCTCCGTCGATTCCAAAAAGAGAGAAGTATTTATTGATAGCCACAGATTATGCGACAAAGTGGGCTGAAGCTATTGCCTCCCCAGACCGCACTGCCCAAACTGTTGCTGATTTCATTTACAGTAGCATCATTTGCAGGTTTGGATGTCCACTTGAAATTTGTACAGATCAGGGTACCCATTTTGTCAATAAGGTCCTGAAGAAAATTTTCAACAGGTATATAATTCTACATAGGACCTCTTGTGCCTACTATCCAAGAGCCAATGGACAGGCTGAATCGACCAATAAGGTTTTAATTTCAATGTTAAGGAAGGAGTGTATGTTACAACCCACTTCCTAGGGCATTGCTTATCAAGGTACCCTATGGGCATATAGGTTAGCTTACAAAGAGGCCACGGGATATTCTCAATTCCAACTGGTTTATGGCATATTGCCCATTGAGCCCTTTGAATTTTTACATGGATCACCTAAAATAGCATTCATGCAGGGCAAGAAAGATTGTGATGTTTCTCAGAGGCTTGGAGCACTACATAAAGTGGAGGAGATTCGTCTACTAGCAACAAAACAATTGATAGAGACTCAGATGAAGAGGAAGGAGGCACATGATCGACATCTTTGGAACAACAACATCGAACCAAGCATGTTGGTTCTTCTTCATAGACCTCATCTTCATACACAATTGAGAGGTAAATGGTTTCCACACTGGGAAGGACCTTATCGAGTCAAAACAATGCTAAATTGGGGTGATGTGGAGTTAGAGAAGCTGAAAGGAGAGGCCTTGCCACTGGTCAACATATCAAGGCTCAAGGCCTACCATCAACACACTTCAAGAAGTATGGATCACCTGGAACTGCAAAATCTGTCCAGGTTGTACATAGCTTTCTCATCTCATTTTGCTCAATTTTTAGTAGTTTTCTATATCAATTTCATACTTGTTCCTTGAGTTTTTAGCAAACCTAGAAGGCATTTCATAATATTTGCAAAAGTACAAATTTTGGGTATTTTTGGAAATTTTTTCTAGCATTTTTTGCATTTTTCTAGCATTTTTTATCCTTTTCCGATATCATTTTCTTGCCAAATAGGAGGAATAAACGGAGGCTCTCTGTGTTTTGATGAAGGAAATTGGGCCTAGCCCTATAGAAAATTTCATGAGAATTTTTCAGATTTTTTTGGATTTTTCCTTCATTTTTCTCTATTTTTGGGTAATTTTCCCACAAAAAAAAAGAAAAGCCCCCCCTCCCCCCCGGATTTTTCGGGTTGAGGGTAAAAAAAAAAAAAAAAAAAAAAAAAAAAAAAAACTCTCTCTCTCTCTCTCTCTCTCTCCCCCCACCCCCACCGACCAACCCCCCCCCCCCCCCCCCATTTTTTTAATCTCTTTATTTTCTTTTTCTTTTATTTAATATTTTTTATTTTATTTTTTTTATTACTTATTTTATTTTATTTATTTATTTTACTTTTTCTTTTTCAAATTTTTTTTAGCTTAGCTCTGGGCGTTCGCCAAAAGTCAATTAAAAAAAAAGCGTCAACATTTTAATTTATATTATTATTATTATTTTCTTTTTTTTTTATTTTCATGGTTCAATCCTTTTGGTTCTGGATCGTGCCTCGGTTGGCCGTTTTTCACAAAACTGGAGTCATTTTCACGTTTTTTGGCCCCTGTGGACTCAGTTTTTGACTTTATTTTTCCAAATTTCCACATTTTCTATGAGTTTTGGTCAAAACCTCAAGTTTTGAGCACATTTATCACATGTTTTTATTTCCCCACATTGTCCACATGGTCTCTTCTCACCTCATCTTACATTTGGTTTTTATATTTCCCATATGTAACCTCTATGGCCCTCCAATTTGATCATTTTAACACCCTCCAGACCCCTGATTCCTACTCCCAATCCCTCCCTTTCCCAATCTGCTCAGCCCCATCCTTACCCCTCCCTGCCCCATCCATCTCCGCACCCTCAGCCCTCCCTTCCCCTTCCTTTCTACCCTCCCATTGCCCCCCTTTTTGCTTTTCCATAACAAAATCCCACTTCAGGTTCTTCTCTGGTGCTTGTTCTGGTGGAATTGGTTGCTATTCAGGTGTCCTCTTCAAGATTTTGCAACTCCAAATTCATGGTGTCCTCTATGCTCAGAGTTTTGGCTATAGCTCTCCGGGACGGAGAGCACATTAGGTGGTGGGCAACTGTTGAGCCCATAAAAGTCATGTTGGTTAAAGTCAACTACAGTCAAAGTCAAAAGGTCAAAGTCAACTGGTCAAAGTCAATAAGGTCAAAGTCAAAGTCAATAGGTGCAAAGTCAAAGTGCTAAAGTGCAAGTGTCAAAGTGCACAGGTAGTGCACAATTAATTGTCCACAAAGGGTAAATTGGAGAAAGTGGGTTGCAGGTTGCAGAGGTATTTTCTCTAATTTCCCTAAGGTTCAAAGTATTTTTTTAAAGTGTTTTGGAAGGTTCAGGTGAAAAGTGAAGACTTAAAAGGAAATGTGAAGGTATGTGAAGCGGCAGCGTACGCACAGGGGAACGTATGGCCCCCCCAATTAAATTTTTTGGTTTTACTCTAAAGTCACTACAAGACAAAATAGGGAGTCGTTGGCTGCCACTTGTGAAGACAATCTTGGGACATCAAAGTGAGCACCAAGATACTATTGCAGTTAGGAGCGTACGTGATCGACACACTCAAATCAAGGCAAGGACTATTCTCGGATCATTCTAGTGTAAGCAAGAGAAGCATAGTGTAAGTGAAGCAAGAGAGAGAAGTGCAAGAGTCATGAGTGTGACGCAGAGAAGTGGAGTTGAAGGAGTGCATGGAGAGTGACTAAGGGATTGTGCAGAGAGTGCTAAGCTAGTCCCCCAAGGATCTCAAGGTCTCCTTGCAGTGTGCGCGTGCTGACAGAAGGTATTCATTCCTCCCCCTTAGTGGAAGCTTGGTGCAAGGTGTGCACAAGGATAAGCTTGAAGCAGGTGGAAGTCTGGTGCAGAGGAGGGCGGCAGCAAGAAGACTTTGGGTATTTGGTAATTTGTAATTGAGCACTCTGTGGGATTTTGCACAGAAGTATTGGCTTTTATTGTACTTCAACATTGTATTTGTCTTAGTGTAATCAATCGGCAGAGGCTTCCAGGGTGTATTTTCTCTTCTTGTCTTTTCCTTTTCTCCTACAAACCCTCAAACTCCTTCTTGTCCAAGAATCCCCCAACATGAATCTTGCTTACAATAAGAAAGAAATGCTAGAAAAGATTTTAATATATGCAACTCTTCTTGCTACAAAATTTAAAGGGATTTATATGATGGTAGATAGAAATACAAGGGTTATCTATCTAAAAATGGTTAAACTCGAAAGTAAATTTCAACTAAACGCCCGAGCTTAAGCAAGACAAGACCAACAAAGTAAATTTGAAGAATTTTCGGGCCTCACCATAGCTCTATAAATGAGAGTTATAGAAATGTGCAGATTTCACTTATCAAAGTACATGATCAATGAATTGTGATAGCTAATAGCCTCACACTCTTTTAACCATATGAAAATTTTGACCAGGTGCAAAACAATGCCTTCCATGGATATTATGCTCACTATCTTTTGGCACTCTTGAATGTTAACTAATGGCACTCAATCGATTGATTGATTCCACAAGATCTCTTCTCCCAACATTGTGTGCCATTTTATAACACCTTGTCATCATGATTAATGGCATCATTGATACTCTTGTGTGATGTGAATGCTGACACCTCATTGTGGGTCATGGATCAAGCATAGGTGCTCGAATAGTGATTGAGAAGGTCTAGCTTTGATACCATATGACGGGAATAAGATAACCATCGAGTACCATCAGTAAAAAATGCCATATCTTCAATTCAATGCCACTTGAGATAGACAAAGAAAATAGTGAGTGGGAGAGAGGGAATAAAACTATGCCATTTTATTGAAAGTCTTCTAGCACTAACATTATCTTGAAAGTATAATATGAAATGATGTAAATACTAAGAAACTAGATGTAGAAATAACTAAGAGGACCCAAGGCTTCATGTAACTTCCCAACATGATCTCATATGAGCATATATGAACATCAAATAGGAACATGTCTACACACACATACGTAGACAACATAGAAAATGCCAAACCAAAAATTGTATGGAAAGAATAATAGAAACTAGAGATAGAGACAAAGACCTTACATAGTATTGGGCACAATCTACTTCCACATGTCAAATCAGACTTGCTTTAAAGTGCATGTATTTATAGGAGATTTTCGTTTATTTGAAAAAGCAAAAAATATGCCCATTTTTTTTATACAAAAGCCACCATGAAAGATGGTTCATATATCCCTATATAGAAAAATATGTGTATGTATATTTTTAAAGTTAATAATTACAACGTTGTGAATGATTATGCAACGTCCATGCCTCCATGATTGTTGACTTGGCAACCAAAATACAAATCGTAGTAAATTCCTCTAAGTAAATTTTTACAAATTTTCATATGTATGGAGATTGTTTTGATGTACTTCAACAAGGAAATATTGTTGGAAGGTCTTAAATATAAAAAGTTTCCTTTGGCCATTAGACTTCTTTTTTAATTAAAAAAAAGGGACGTTTGGCATGTAAAGAGCCACATAGATGAAGTGGCTATTCTAAATAATGACAATTCATGTCAAATATGCTTTTATGTGCATCAAAGTTATAAGTAGTTGGTAATTTGTGAGCACGTGAATACCTTTTCATGGAAGGGAAGGGTATGTACCAACAGTTGATATACAATTCTATTCTTAGCCCACAAGCTAGTGCTATGATTATGATCATCCATAAAATTATTGAATGCTTGCAAATGATTGTTTATGATAAGATTTAATAAGTGTGAAAGAAGCGCAATGATTAGAATAACATCCATCTGTGGATACTCTCATTTGACAAGTATATCATATGTAAAGATTCCATTTCTATGAGGTGATATTACTCATTTGATTTGACCGATGTTAGATGATGGATGTGTGAATGGGTATGTTTGCATGTCATATTTCATTCAAATGAATGAATGATCATGTGTAATTATAAGGATTAACATGTCTCACCATTTGTAAGTCTTAAAGATAATTATGGAAATAAATACAAAGGTAGAAAAATCAAACATTTGGATGTTTCTTTTTGAGGAAAAACCTAAATTTATTGAATTTTTGTGAGAAAGTAGCTCCATGTTTTTAGCTAAAGCAGTTCAATTTTCAAGTCTTTTAAATGATTCTACAAATATCAAATGAACTCTCCTTTAGAGGTGCTGCTTATGTTTGCAAAGGCCTCAAACAAGTGACAAAGGTCTATTAGCAAGGGCATTTGTCTTAATTAATAAATCCAAATCAAATGACTTTTTTTAATATGTAAGTGTAGTAGCTGAAAAAATTCCATATTGATTTTCATTAGTTTTGAAATTCATTTGGTAAGTTAAATGATCTCTTCACATAGAAGTGCAACCTTTCGAATTTATCAAATGACTAGGGACTATGTCACTTACAGGTGATTGGTTCTCTTAGCTTGTTTATCCAATTTGAGTGTTTTTTTAGAAATTGTTAAGAAATAGCAAGATGGTGCTTAGAAAATATCAAGATGAGATATGTCTCATTTACAAGATATAATTAAAAGAGTTAAAGTTAGCCTCTATAAATGTTCTAGAGTTTGTCATTAAGTGTTCGATCCTTAAAAGAAACGACAATAAGACTGAGAAAATCTCCAAAAATCAAGCGATTTTCTAGTCTAATTAAATCCTAAGAATAGCTTTATGAGGTTGTAGAATTTTGTAAATTCTTTTTTGTTATTAAAAGCTAATTAAAGTTAATATTTAATCTACTGCTATTGATTTTTTTTAATGTAGTGAAGATTCTTGAAAGGAAAAGATTTTTCACAGGTTATTTATGATGTGATTTGATATGGTGTGATTTGCATGGGCTAGCCATGCCCTAGCATGTTGGATACAAGAGACTCTATCAGAATTCTTAAAGATATATATAGCTCCATGAGAGCATGGAATAGGAAAACCTTAGTGGTTGTTCTCATTTCGAATGTTATGGATTGATACATGTTGTATTAATTCCCATTTCTTGGGAGTTAATATTTGATGCAAGGTGCATAAGTTAATATTTGATGCAAGTTGCATCCATCACAACTCGACTCAAGTTGATTTATCACACCATTTTTCGTATCTCAACTCTAGATGAGTTGGTGCTACATATATTTATGAATAATAGAGTCATATGAATGAATTTGTCCTTTCATGATCAGAGAAGTGTTTGACTTTAATCTCATATGCATATCTATTGGGGTAAAAAGTTTGGTGGTACGGGACATCAAAATTTTTATTCTACCTAGGTAAAGGAAATATGGTAAAGGAGAGAAGTTTTTGAGACTATATTTTTGTATGGTTTGGAGGTCATTCATGTGATCTTCTTATTATTGGACAACAAAGGGGCAATTGAGACAATCATTCTATATGTGATTGCCAACAAGGTGTCCTTAGGCAAGTGGCCAAAAATTGGAAAGCAAGTTTTGCACATAAGAATTGAGAATAGGAAATTGCATGACAAAGTAATTCATAGAGTATTTAGTAGTCTATTTGATATGGCTAAGGTCAACTCATGTTTCGTACATAGTATGTATGACGTGAGCTACACGCTTAACCTAGCAGGTTGTGAGTGTGCACACATCTACCTACTATGCTAGTATTTTTGGTAAAGTTATTTCTCGAGTCTTCATTATGTATAATAGTGCCAGAGTATTACTCATAGATTCTATGAAAGTAATTTACTAGAGACATCTTGTTCCTAGTTGGGAATGATTCTATCATAGTAATGGTTAGATGTAAAGTAAGTTTTGTCTTTTGGAACAAGTTTCATGTTATTATTGAGAAGGTGGCGGTAGTTCCACTAGTTGTTGTAATTTCAACACCTCTTGACTTGGTATGATACACATGATTCCATAGAGTGGATTTGGATTTACTTTGTATGAGAGATTTTTGTCCATAGTTTGGATCATCATATCTTTATATATAACATCTTGGATTCATATTTTGGATCAAGACAAGACTTTCTTGGATCTCATTCCATAACAATTAGCAAATCAAGCAAAATTATTTGAATTTAGAGATTAAAAACTATTTGGAAAAAGTTTCCATTTAGTATTTACCCATAGAGATTTGAAGCATAGTCATATTGTTTAGGAAGTTTATAGTATGCTGTCCTTGTTACTGAACCAATTTGTGGAAACTGCACAGATGATTAATAGTTCTAGATGAGCATTATAATGTTCATTACTCTAGTAGAGTGTTGATGTTTTATTTTATAGCTATACTTTTAGACAAGTTATCAACGAATATTTTCAGGGAGTCAAGAGCAAGTTGCCAAGGTCTCTTATAGGTGACAAGTTGTCACAAGTTAGTGGTCAAGGTCTAGTCATAGGGAGTCTAAGGATATTTTGAGTACTTATGCTACACACATAAGGACTCATTGGGCCTTAGAGGGATTCTCATAGTATGCCATAGGGAAGGAATACTATCTCCTGGTGGAAACACTAGATATGAAGCAGAAAGATTAGTTGTCTACTTTTTGAGCATCTAGTATTTTCAGACAACCAACATACTCTACTCTTATTAGTTGGAATCACATGTTCTAATTCCTTTAAGGGAGAGAGAGTGTTATATTCTAGAGATGTACATTCCTAGAGGAAGGAGAAGTTCCTTGCTTGGGGGATAGCCAAGGCCAAAATCCATAGATTTCAACCAAGGTACCTACTCGTGATAGCTAGATGAGTAGAGGAATCTTAGAGAGAACTCTAGATGGTGACTAAGCAAGGACCATAAAACTTGGGAGGTGAGTCCCAGGTATGTCATTCTCCACTTAAGGACAATAGCCACTAGATTGTTGATGACTCACAAAATCATTTGTAGGGAGATATATATATACTTACGATCATCTAATATAAATCATGACTTTGTAGGAAAAAATGTTGAATGAATCTAGATCACCATAACCTATACAATAGATGAACAACACAAATTTAAGAACTAGAAGGAATGTCCATTATGATAGGTAGGACCGTATGTTCACTCTGATACCATGGCTCAATTGTTAAGGTCTTTTGCATATGCCTCATGAAGAACACACAAAGATTTTTTTGTTGTTTTGGGCTACCATGAGCTTTTCTCATGTAGATTCATGAATGAATCCATTCTCCATTCTACCAAGTAGATAGCAAGCACACTTGAAGATTCCACATGAACTTCTTGCCACTTTTTCTAAGAGATGGTTCACACCCATATTCTACACTATTTGACAACATACTTGCGATAGTTGAGTTCAACAACCATGATGACAATCCCATTTCCGAATCCAATTAATTTTAAAAATATGCACCATGTGTTAATTTCGAATCAGCTACCATGAACACACATTGAGTGGTTCATCATTAGGGGTCGATTGCAGTATGCAATACTAGATTGGAAATGCATTCTAGTTCACCCAATGGCTCTCTCCTTCCTCTTGTATATGAATGAGTAGATGGAGCAGTTGGGCAATAATATTTTGGCTTTCAATGTTATCATCAATGCATATACTAGAATTCTAGTAGATGCGGCATATATTGCACATTAGCTTCATGTATGTAATGAAGGTGTAACAACGTGAAAATGTTAAGAGAATTCGACAAAACTTGATTAAGAGAATTCAAATATGCGAGATTACTCGAAACATCACAATGCAAGATGGGCTTGTCCTTGAACATGTGAGCCTTGAATTTATAGAGCTATTCATATGGAGTGTTGCAGACCATGTAATTCTTGTTGATAGAGGTAGTAGAAACAAACAACCAAGTCCATTGGGAAGAAATACTTTTAGAAAGCTATGAAAGGAGGTGAAAAGGCTATTTCGAGTGTCAAAGAAGTCACAAACAATGGACAACGAGGTCAATATTTTTCTTAGCCTTCTAATTGCAACATGACCCTTGCTTGCTATATGATAGGTGAAAGAGGTGTTCAAGAAGTGTTTTTTCATCACATTCGATGACAACATGAGAGGCCAAGTGCAGTTGCAATGAAGACAAAGGAGGAGAGGAAAAGAAAAAATGAAAAGCAGTGATTGTTCATGAAGATTTTAGATGGGTTGAAGAGGAGGCCTTGGGAAAGCTAGAGAATCGGTTGCTATGGCTACTCAAGGTGCCAAGGAGGAACAATGTCAACAAGAGGAAGAGACAGCTTGTATTGTAGTAGAGAAATGGTGACAAGTGGCTCAGATAAAGACTGAGTAGCACCAACTCTAGGAGGAGGAAGTTAGTAGGTGGTAGTATGAAGAAATATGGCAACAACAAAAGTTTCTCCAATAGCAAGAAGAAGCTCACCGACATGTAGAAATAAATTGAAGATAAGCAAAATCAGATTGGAAAATGATGGCCAAAAGTCAAAATAACACTAATCATTAGTCCTAGATTGAGCAGAGTCGAAAACATCACATGAAAGTTTCACTTCAATTTGTGTCTTTTAATGGCCAGCTTAAGGATCCCTGGTGTACGGTGCAAGGTAGAGTCCACATACCTACATTAGCTTGCTTATCTCATATTTATCCATGGTTTTTGAAAGATCACCAAGTGCCATGCAAAAATTTAGCAAATGCTTCAAGGATGCTCACCCTTTGTTCTCTACAATTGAGAAAAGAAGAGGGCACTTTTTGACAATAGGAGACAGAGAAGCATGTATTGTCTAAAAAAAATGTTTATCTGAATTAGAAAATTCAAGAGCTTGAAGATATTTTAGCTAGAAAAGTATATATTTCCACTCAAAAGGTACATGCCATGTAGTGGGCTATTGTCAATTTAGAAACTCCACTTGAAGAGAGTGAAGAAGGACAACCAATCTTGCAAGATCAATTATATGATGAAAAAGAATTGATGCAAGGTATTTGAACAAACCACTATAATATGCAAAATACTCTAAGTAAGCTCCATACTAAGAAAGAAAATTTAACTACCTGAGTTTTGTCCTTAATTGATAATTTAAGGCCACTGTAAATAAACTAAATAGCATTATAGAGTTACAATGACAGTTGTAGCATGCAAAAGAATTGGTAAAAAATATACAATTTTGGAAGATAAAGAGGTTTAAATTATGGAACAATTAAAACTTCAAACTGAGTTGAGACAACTTGCCAAAGCCAAGGACATGGACTTGGTGCTGAAGAAGGAACAACCCCAATTGCTATAGATGTAGCTAGTGGAAGCTACCTAGGCCAATAAAAACTTTCTTGAAGCTTTAGGCTTAGATTGTGAAAAGGACAAGGTTGCAGAAGCAACTTGAAAGGCACAATGGAGAGCTACTACCTATTCTGGATAGGAGTTCTTGTCTATGGTCAAGAAATCTTCCTCTTAGTTCAAATCTATTTTTGATTTATTACTTTATGATTTGGACAAGCTCATACATCCACCTTTGAAAGGGGATGATGACATGTAACATATTCCTTAGTTTAGTGGGTTCTGTCCCCCATGCATGCTAGTGTTAGCATGTCACTAGTGCGGATTCCAAATTCAACTTTATGTAACTATTTCCTCATTATAAGTATGTCTTCTTCTCTTGTATATTTGTTCCCTTTCATACTCAAAGAAGAGAGAGAGAGAGAGAGATCTTTTTCCTAACTACAAAAATGAAATTAGTGATCCAAAGCATACTGTTGTAAGATCTAATGCTTCTTTTAATCTAAATTCAGTAATACAATTGCTAAGTGATCTCCTAGTTTTGAAGAAGCTAGTGATGCAATGTGAGATTGTCAACGCTTAGGAGGGCTTTTAGTAGATGCCTTTTTTTATGTTTGTGTGTGTGGCAAAGCTAGAAGACCCTCTTCTAACCACTATTTCTTGAATGGTTGTGCTTTATCTCTTTTTTGGCTACAAGCCAAAGGACAAAGCTTAACCGCTCTCCATGAGTTTTACATTGCTATTTAATGGCTCAATGTGAGCAAGTAGCTAGTCAATGATCAACTTAGGTGGAATTCTTTAATGGTCCCCCAACACTACTAGTTGATTTCATTCACCTTTGTAGAAATAGGATATGCTAGTTGACTCGTGAGGGTCCAAGATGTGCAAATCCACACACAACATTTATCCTTTAGTAGATATGATGGGTAAAAATGAAGAAGCAAATTTCAATAGGCTAATATTAGTCCACGCCTTGCTATCCAATGATCATCGTTTGAAGGGCTAATTCATGGCCTTTTCACATAAACTTCATGCTAATTCATGGCCGAGTGTCCTTAACCAAAAGCTCCCTTTTAAGCTTGGCTAGAAACCTTAAGGTGCATTTTCTTGTGCACACGAAAATTCCGATTTGAATGCTCTAGTTGGCCATGGTGCTTTCTATTGCAAGTCAATGTCTCCTACGATCTTGATATCCAATGGGCTCACTATTCTAATACTCCTTGACTTTATATACTTTGTTGACAGTATATGGGAAGAAGCAAGTACGGACACACATGCAGATCTAGCACTAAGGCAACCCTTCATTTTTTTCAAAACCCTTACATCATTTTAAAGTGATTCTCATCACTAAAAACCCCTGTAAATACCATTTTCACCTTTTTGTAGCTCCATTTTTTACAAGCCGAGGAGTCCTCGAGCTTGAGGAGCCTTAGAAGTAGTTGCCTGCCAATTTTCATATTTTTTAGATCTCGTTTGAGCCCTCAAATAAACCCTGGAACCTAATTTTTAACTAGGTCGGACACTAGGTCTGGACAGGGCCAAAGCTAGGCAAAAACTATAAATAGAGCTAGAGAGCTCATTTTTGAGGGAGCTTCTTGTAGTTTTGAGCTTGTATGAGAACTTGGTTGCAATAGAAGCGATTCCATTGTCTTACTCTCTTTGTTCTTGCCGTATGTGCGCGCGTGTGTGTATGTGTGTGCATGTTAGTGTGCTTCTCACTCACACATTTGTGCCTTCACTTGCTCGAGGTCGTCATACCATCCTCATGTCTTCCCAGATTGACATTAAAGGAGGTGCTACTCATCACTGAGCTACACCAAATTTTGGCGCCGTTGCCGGGGATTCGAGCTTTGAGGACGAGCGTGTGATGGTAAGACGTAGAGAGGACGCGTTGAATGGTAAGTAGTCGGTAAATTTATGATTTTTCTCCATCTCCATCTCCATCTTCACCTCCTTCTCCATCTCCACCTCCACCTCCTTCTCCACTACATATTCCCTCTTCCTTGTCATTCCCCTCATTTGTTGTGTGCGAGTTTGAGAGAGAGCGAGTGTGTGTGCTTGTTTTTGTGTATTTTTTGCATGTTCTTGCAGGTACCAGCTCCATCACCATCTCCAGCAAGCTCAGCAGGTATAGAGTCCTTCTGCACAGGCCCCGAGGCGTTGAGCTCGAGCTATCGCAACACTTCGCAAACTTCGACTGATCGCGTTTCTGAGTGCACCACGACACTACGCAGGCTGAGAGCTCCTAGGATCACTAGACAGAACTGAAAAATTCACCATATCCCGAGCTATCGTGACACCTCGAGGTATCGCGACACTCACGACCTATCGCGACACCTCACGACCTATCGCGACACCTCACGAGCTATCGCGACACTTGGGAGTATCACGACACCTCACGACCTATCGCGACACCTCACGACCTATCGCGACACTTGGGAGTATCGCGACACCTCACGAGCTATCGCGACACCTCACGAGCTATCGCGACACCTCATGACCTATTGCGACACTTGGGAGTATCACGACACCTCACGAGCTATCGTGACACCTCTCAACCTATCGCGACACCTCACGACCTATCGCGACACCTCACGACCTATCGCGACACTTGGGAGTATCGCGACACCTCACGAGCTATCGCGACACCTCACAACCTATCGCGACACTTCGACCCGACCTATCGCGATACATGGGCTTAACGCGGGAAAATTTAGAGTAATTTAATTGACTGAATTAAGGTATTTTTGGGCTTAATCTTGGACACATTGGGAGGATATAAGAGCCTTAGGAGTGGGCAAAAGACCTAGAAACCAGGGAGGAATTTCCTGAACCCTGAGAGCCTGTTTGGACCCCTAAGTGCCTGAATGGTCATAACTTCACCATACGAACTCCGATTGATGAGATTTTGGTCTCGTTGGAAAGCTTGTTGAACATGTATTTTCAAGTTGGCCTTTAGGTGAGACTAGGTGGTCCTAAGATTGAGGGGGTACAGTGAGTTACTCCAGGGGGGACTGCAAATATTGATGTGTGTCTTTCAATTACTTGTGGTAATAGAGCTATACTGACTGGTGAGCTTTTGCAGGAACATTGTGTGCACTCAAGGAAATCCAAAGCAAGCTAGCAAGGGTGAGTACCAAGCTTGGGAGAAGGCTTCCTGGGCTTGTGTAGCAGTCTGGTCAACCAGCTAATTGAGGTTGGAAGATCTCTCAACCCCCCTTTGTCAATTCCTAGCCTAGGCTAAGTATGACTTAGGTGTGGTAATTAATTAGGGCAACGTTAGGCACGAATCAAGTCCAAGAGAATTAATCAACCAAGTGCAAGAATTAAGTAGGTCTTAAGTGCGAAAACCCTAAGGGACAAAAGGTAAACTGGAGTCGATCACTTATCAAGTGCGAAATTCACTTAAGTACTCCTGACGACGCGATTTCAGACAAGATCATAAACATAATATTCAACTCAAAAGAACAAAGTGATTGGTGCAAATTAACCTGCAACGAGAGTGTGCTTGGGTCCAAGGGGGTGGATAAATCAGGCATATGAACCTTAGATCAGGCAGACACTTAGGCCGAGACAGACAAAGCCTCAGATCTTCTGAAGCTAGTGTCAATCACACTGCCAGGTCTTGGGCCCAGCAGTTGAGTGATTACCCATACACTCCCAGATCAGAAACAAGTGATTCTGAGATGTCCTATCACACGGAGAGACCAGTAGGTAGTTCAGGGGTGGCTTATCTAGAAAAGCCAGAGGGACCTTACAAGACTCAATTGGAATACATCAGGACGAATCGTCTAGGTGCTCGCATCTACGAAGACGGACTGAGAAGATCTGTGGTCCAGATTAAGAACCCCGATCAACCCCATGG